>UELU01098895.1:0-11163 GCA_900490025.1 Megastigmus dorsalis
AATTCACTAATGTGCTGCTATCATTATGTTGACAGATGTCCAAGCTTACTGTATGCCAAGGACGGCTCCCTGCCTATTTCAACCGGCACTTACCGCTGCAGCCATCTATTGAAAACCGGCGGAAGCAAAGTTGTACACCTAATATTTATGACTAATTAATATTTTTATTATTAAAGGCCAAAAAGAGATCATTTTTAGTTAATTTAAGCAGTTTAAATCGTTTTCCACTGTTATCATGAAAGTAACTGCGCACCTATAAAAAAGTTTATATGAGAGAAAAGTTATGTTTTTTTATGCTCTACAACTTTTGCATTTAACGCTTACGTGTAGCAGTCGTGCCTAAAAATGGTAAATACAAAAGTTGTTGCACCATAATTTTTCTTTATTTGTGCACATTCAATTGAGACCTCATATACAAGTCCATCTTGTACATAAAATACATAGAAAGAATTTATTATATTTGCATGCTTTTATTTATTTACTGCATCATTTTCTTGCCACATTGCAGTTAGTAATCGATATATGTCATGTACTGGCAACGTTATGCCTATACAGAAAGACATATTCTACACTTTGCATTTACTGAAAAAGCTAAAAGGCTGAAATTTCTACTGTTCTGCACAAGTATCTCCTGTATATAAAATACATAGAATAAATTTACTATGTTTGCATGTTTTTATTTAGTTACTATATAATTTTTAGCTACGTTGTAATTAGTAGTCGATATACGTCATGTACTGGCAATGTTATGCCTGTACAAAAAGACATACAAAATTAGCATTTTAGAATTTTGTTCCATGAGTTCTCATTGAACGCCGTTCGCGGCTTTTACTATACATAAACTGTCATGGCGTCCAAGCGTCGGGAAGCCGCATGGCATGCGGTCGCCACGTCGTCTCGCGAGTTCCAAACGTTAGGAAAGGTTCCGTGTTTTGTATAACAGCTAGAGCACCTAACTCTTCATTAGAGTGAAAAGTGAGTAGTTTATTTGTAATATATAAAAATATTTTTTTCGTGATTTTCCCCTTAAGGAGAATAATTACTTTTATTGAAAAATCACTCGCAAAGTATAAATGCATTAAAAGTTCCGTGGATATGCTTATGTGGGAATATCTCAAAAACTTTTGATTTTTGACGAAAAAAAAATGTTTGCAATATCTTTGAGCACACTTCTGAAATTCATTGTGTATACTACTATTACTTCGACAATAAGTATAGAAGCCGCAAAATTAATTTTTAAAAGTGCTTAACAAGTTACAAGCATTATTTCTTAATAATTTTTTTTTTTCGCGAAATTAACCAGTTTAGATCCGAATTTTTTTTGCAATAATACATAACTTTTAAGAGTTTATTTTTATTATTTAGGAAATATAAATATAAAATATGAAATTAAAGGGGATCCCAAAAAAAATTTGTTGTCATTAAAAAATTTATTAGTTTTGCATATACTAATATATACATATACGAAAATTGGAGGCAGGTATTTTTATTATAACAATAAAACGCCATTATTATTACTTTATGTACAAGTAATAAAAAATATATTTTAAATTTTTTTTTCAGGCTGTTGTGGATAGAACAGTAAGTATTATTATTTGGTATCGTTCCCGGCAATATAAATATACAACATTATGACAGGTTTTAACATGTTAAAACCAAATTTTAATTTAGCAACTTATGTCAACTTCAGAATACTATTTGCTATAAATTAAAAATATTTTAACAATTTTGGTTTTTATTCGGTCATGTGCCACCTAAAACGTTATATTTTGTTTTTAATTTCGCTTAGTTATCTACAAATCAAATCATATTTTGTTAATGCTCTTAACAAGGCACGTACTTGTATCATACATCAAATTCTTCGTTTTTTTATACAGAATTCAGAAATACTTTTTTTTCAGATTTGATTGAGGAAGAATAAAAAATTGCTATTAATTGTTTGAATTGTTATAACTCTTAAAAAGTAGTGACATACTTTCTGTAGCACACCGCTCGCTTACTAAAAGGAGCACATATACTTTTGAAACGGTGGATTCCATTTGCATAGTACCCATTTACCATTCATAAAATTCTTGAAGGTCTAAGATTAATGCTAAAAAGTTACAGCCTTAAGTTTAAAAAAAAAAATCGCGAGTGAAAAATTTCATTTTATATAAAACGCATATTTTTGGGTTCTTATTCCATTTATCTATAATAAAATATATTCCCAATCACGTGTAAGGGTTGAATTTTTTAATCTGTTAATGTTTCACTAGAATCCCGTTTTATGTAAGGAAAATATATTACGAAAATATAGTACCACAGTAAAGAAAATCTCTAGTGACACGAAAATCAAATGTTTCTGAGATTTGCTGATATACTAAATTCGTAAAATATTGTCCTATATCACTTTAAATAAACGGCTAAAAAGAGATTTACATTAGAGATTTAACTTTAATTCATTACACATTAATTATAAATATCAGTAAAACAAATTAGTAGCACATATATGCTCAAGGTTTAACTTACTGTTACGACAAGGTGAATATTCAGTAGATGATCGGTTACTTAAAGTTGTTAACCAGCATGTTCCAATAACATCTTTAAAGCCTGCAACTGACCAATTTGCTTTAATATAACCAAACCAGTGATATTTAGGTGCGCATGCCTGTAAGAATATTTATATTTACATAACATATTCATAAATAATTAATTTTAAATATATTTTCTAAACGATTGAAAAACTTATTTATTCCACGCGGCAAGAAAGACGCAAGCGTGAAATTAAGCTTCTCCTACATTGTGTCATAAAATACGGTTCGATACGTGAGCGAGAAACAGATTTCACCATCGTGTGACCTTTTCACACTCGCTTCGCTTGTGTGCAAACGTTCACACGAGGGTGAAATCACCTTATCGCACAAGTATCGAAATGTACGACTATACCACTCTAACCTAAAAATCGCAACTTTGACATGATTTTTAGGCTCTCTTGATATAATAGTACATTACGCAACTATTGTTGCACAGGAAGGTTATCGTTCTGGCGACAAAAACGACTATAGAAATTTATTTCTATTATGCATAAGTCTATAAGTCATGAGGTATGTTTTTGTATTTGTAAAACTTCTCTGTAGTGCGCCCAAGTGTAATTTGTATATTTTATTTTTATTAACGTTTATTTAGCCTGAAGAGGAGGGTATACTTTAATAAGCCTTCGAAACGTCGAAAAATTGTTAATAAAGAACGTTTTGCTCTGTATCCTATGATGATCAATAAACTCGTTACACTACACTGAAAAAAGTTTTGTATAAAAGACGTACAGGCTAATACACCCGCAGCGCCAAATGCACAAGTAACTCTTATCTTTTGATTTGGGACGGCTGACGTACCAGTTTTGGATAGCTGACGTACCGCGCAAGTGCTGCGCAAGTGAACTAATATAGCCGTTACCTCGGTTTTCAATTCAAATGGTGCACGAAATTTTGAGACCATTGGATCGGCCGACAGTTGGATCGAATTGACAGTTTATTTTAAAAAAATAATCAATAAAAATGTGGATATATTTTTGAAATCTTATTACTTTGATTCGCTGCATCAATTTTTTGTATGTACGTACATGTGCAATTCAATTTAACTAAATATTTATATAATTTATACGAATCTAGTAAGTTAACCTCAAAATTTATTTTAATGCATAATTTTTTTTTTAATCAGCGGCAGGTTATAACGATGAGAATTTTTTTTCTTTATTCCAATAATTTTAAAATTATTATAAGTAAAATAGTTATTTTTAAAAAACTGCTGCCTATTCATTGTTCCAATATATAAGTAATATTAATGTAAACATAAATTAATTAAGAAAACCATAATATATAAAAATTATACAATTATCGTTAATTTTTATCAGTAGTGTCTAAGTAACAATAGGTCAAAACATTTAAATTGTTAATACTGAGTTTATTAAAATCATTATCATGATACGCGTGTATTGTAAAAATAAATATAAAAAAGGTGTGGAGTTTTCCTGATTCCATTACATTGTAAAGGGGATTAATACGTCTATAGTAAGTAATTGTGTAATATAAAATAGTAGTTTTATTTTGGCACAAACTAATATGCATAAATACTAATATCTATATACGCCTTTATATAAAAATATAATTTAATATTACGTGTAATCCTAATACGCTGCTATTAAATGAGACTTGCGAACAGGCGCCATGTGTCGCGCGCCAATACCCAATCTTATGCGCGATTCCTACTTAAATTTTTGGACGGGAGCCGTCCCAGTTGCGACGGACAACAGCCATCTCTGTTTTTAGCACCACTATTTAAAACTGGTGCGACTGTTGTTCCAAGTCCTATAGTACAACAGTAATACTACAGGTGGTGCTTCTGACTTACCAAACTTTTTTCAGTGAATGCGTCAACAATTTTTACCATAGAGAAACGAAAATATCAAACGTCAAAGCTTACGTATTTAAAATATATCGAAATCCTTATACCGAGACGCAACGAAATGAGAACATTGCTTTGCGAGAATGAGAACATTGCTTATTGTGAAACTTTTCCTTAAATTTTGTTAAAAAACTAATGCTAATGAAAACGTTGCTATACATATTATACTTAAAATTTAGGAGGCACTATGCATACCGTTTTCAAGTAATTTAAATCTAAACCGCGTTGGTTGTGTCAAACTCTTCGAGTGAATTCATGAGAGCGAAAGAGATACAACAAGAGGGAAGGAGCTTACGTGAGCTTACAGTTACCTAAGATACAGGTTTCTAAGCATTTCTCTCTCGCTCCGGCAACATAGCAAGCCTGCACGGACAGACTCGTTTAGATCAGCACTCGTTAAACTTTTGTTGGCATTTGTACGCGGAGACTTACCTTAATTGTACACTCACTTTGAGCATCGTATGTGCAAGATCTAAATAATCTTCGTTTTGTGGATTGATACAAAACTCTATTAGACTCTCGTCGCTTCATACTAGAAAGACTGAATCTAAAGCAGTCAAAATGACTGCATTGTGAAAGAATAACTAATGTATAAAGAAATTTGTTTAAAATGAAGGAGGAGGGAGGCCACTACAATGATTAATAAGCACATTTATATGTTGTACAAAAAGTCACAAAATTATAAGAACCTGTGTCATTATATACATAATTGTTTTCTAATTGAAATTGAAAAGCAGTCAAAATGACTTCCTTAGGTAATCTAGTATTAATGACACCACGGGTTTGTAATGTACCTATATGTTAGATTCTAGTGCATCTGCGTTGGAGGTAGAGAAAACATCTTGCTCTTTAGATTTTTGTTTTATTTTTCTTACGTTTTCTAACTTTTTTATTGCACCATTTTCCACTCGCCAACGTATTGATACTCTTAAACGTTTTGTCAATTTTGAATGCTTTTCCCGTAAACTTGCAAGAAACAGTGCATGTTCACTCTTCAACGGTTTATAACTCTATCCTCTCATAAGCTGCGTTATTTTCTCCACTTCTTTATGCCATATTTTTGTCATCAACATTGTCGAAAATATTATCTTCTGCTCGAAGCTTCTTACCCTATAGCTCTTGCTCTTTTAACAAGAAAAGGTAAAGTACTCCGAAACAGATCCGTAAAAAAATGAGCCCAATCCATGACGAACCGACAAAAATATTATGTTCATTACGGACACCACCACCACCTTTTCGTTGAATTTTAATCTATCATGTTCATTTTCATATTGCGTCAAAGCGAGGTAAATTATCACTGATTGTATGAGTTGTACCGAGCACCGAATGTGGTACTTCACTCGTTTCGTCAACAGCAGTAGCAGCAACAGCAGTCATCGATGCAAATGTGGTCAGATCAAATAGTTATATATTCTCTCTTTGAATTATGTTCAATTGTTCTTTAGATATCAACACCATCATCATGACTCTCTACATGTTTTTCATCGCAGTTTTTAATATTAAATCTAGTATAGGCTAAAGTAAAAAGAGTAAAAAACTTTCGCTTTTTTGTACAATTACAAGTAGTTTTTTCATCCATGAATTTTCACCACTATTCTTTTCAAACCGTTTTTATACAGTTTTTATTCAGCGTATTTTCAAAAATTTATAGTTCGATCATTTTTTAAGTTGTAGCGTAGACCTTTCGAGAAATAATAGTCAATGATATGAACTATTAATGTGTATAGTATGGAAAATTAGGTTTTGAGATATTACAATTTGAATATTTTACTGCACTAACTTCCAGCGATTCAACAACATTATTTTGAAAATTCAATTATCGTACTTCAAAACGTGCGACGACAGCGAGTCGTCGCTATAGCACACATACACATGCCAAGCGCGGCTCATATACGTGCATAGGTATGCACTATCCCTGCGCATAATGCAAACGGTGGGGAGAGTCGCGCAGTGGTATGCGCTCTCTCTCTCCCGCTCCGCGCTACCTTATCTCTCGCATAGACCACACCGCTCACGCTCCCCCACCTCTCCTAGACAGCGCGAAAGGTATATATCGACATGCGTGGCCTGACGATCGACAGTTCAGCCAAGGCGCTCCTTGGTAACAGTTCGGCAGGACTATGCTTAACGCAGTCTAGAGGTGCTCCTCTGACTCAACCTAGCATCTCCTCCGGATCCAAACTCAACCCCGTAATCTGAGAATCGAGGTGTCCCTTGATTACCGGGTCATATTCACGAGGCGCTTCTCGTATATGCCACCCGAGGACAATGCAAGGCACTCCTTACATTGGTCCTACCGTGAAATTCGAGGTGCTCCTCATACTCTGGTTCCGCCGAAGGATTTCT
Organism: Megastigmus dorsalis; assembly: GCA_900490025.1. Lineage (NCBI taxonomy): Eukaryota > Metazoa > Arthropoda > Insecta > Hymenoptera > Megastigmidae > Megastigmus > Megastigmus dorsalis. The sequence goes on from UELU01098895.1 coordinate 6,787, forward strand.
GAGGTGCCCCTCAGAAACCTTTTTCCGTCCCGCAGGGGAATCCGATAGCGCACAGTGTACTAATTCGATTCGTTCATGGACAAAATCGTAGAACTTTGGATAGAAATATAACAGAGATATGAACGTGGTAGCATTGGAAAGTGAATGTAATTTCCAACAAAAAAAAATAATACGGATTTAAAAAAGTGACCATTTGTCCTTGAAAATGAAGGTCAAATGCTGGAACTTTATGAAATTTTTTACATTTTTTCCTCGCGTATGCTTAAATTTTATTATTCTCATTAACAAAATAGATTAGCTTATTTAAAAAGCTTATATTTTAAGCTTTAATTTCATTTTTAATTCGAATCTGTACGATTTTTTAAAGCGAAGATATTGAAGTTTCAAAATTTCATAATCTTATATTACGAACCTGCAAGCTCTTGTGCAAAGCATCAAAATATCAAAATATGACTTTTTTACTGTGTGTGTGTGTGTGTGTGTGTGTGTGCGCACACGGATACACTCACACACATAGAGAGCCGAGTTATGGCAGCTTCAAGAAAAAAGTCATATTTTGATATTTTGATGCTTTGTACGAGAGCTTGCAGGTTCGTAGTTTAAGATTATGAAATTTTGAAACCTCAATATCTTCGTTTTAAAAAATCATTTTCGACGTAAAATTGCATGAACTTTCGATTTATGTAGTCAGAATTAAAAAAAAATGTATATTACAAAAGTTATGTTTATTTATTTAACAAAAAACACGAAATTTTGAGTGAAATTCTTTTTCATTTCGTATTTTTGTATCGAAATTGTTCGTGGATTTATGTGTTTAGCATAATTTTTTCGTCCGTGGATCCTAAACTTTAAAGCCTTCTTGGAATTTTACGATTCCATTCATTACCTATAAATCCTGCTATTTCGATTATTTACAGTATACGATTTAACAAAAAATTTTGTCATAAATTTAAATTATTTCTCTATAAAGATTATCCTACAAGCTATAATTTGATATTTTAGACAACTCTGTACGATTGTTTGAAGCCAAGATATCACAGTTTGAAAAAAAAGCATATGTGTTGATATTTGCATGCTTTGCCCCAGCATGAGAATTTATAGGTTTAGGTTTAAGATTACCAAATTTTCAAACTTCAATATCTTGGTTTCAAAAAATCGTACAGAGTCGTATAAAAAATGAAATTAAAGCTTAAAATGTAAACTATCTAAATAAATTAATAGGATTCATAGAAAGAAGTTGCGTATACTGTATAATTTGGAATTCCTGAATTTTATATTACTTCCAACACTGAAATTGATATATCTTCGTTTCTAAGGAATTAAATCGAAAAATTCCGACAAAGCTTTAAAGTTTAGGATCCATGGACGCAAAAATTACTCTAGCTGCATAAAATCTTGGACGATTTCAATCCAAAAATACGAATTAAAAAAAATATTTCATTCGAAATTTCGTATTTTTTGTTAAATAAACAAATATAACTTTGGTAATACGCATTTTTTTTAATTCTGGCTGCATAAATGAAAAGTTCAGACCATTTTACGTCGGAAATGGCTTATCTTGATTTTTTACAGGACCGATTTCATACTAAATAGAGTCGAAGAAAAAAGTCTGGAAGAAACGTCCATTTGGGGCTTAATGGGTTAATAAGAAAAAAACATAAAAAAACCTCGCTCGCTAACGCTCGCTCGGCTACATTTCGCAGATGGTCAAGTTCAACATAATACATTCTAAGTAAGTAATTTTTATTATTACAATCTGTAAAATATGAATTTTATATTAAATATAAGTTGATACCTTCAAAATATTGTAAAATTTAAATTATACACTTCGTAAGGAGGTTATACATTTTTAAAAGTTTAAGGTCTGTAAAAAATGTAAAATATTTGAAAGAAAATTGATATATTGAAACATATTCGAGATTTCAGAGTATGTACGCCTATGTATATTTTTGAAACAATGTCTTACGACTTTGGGTAGGACAAAATTTCATTCTGTTTACGGTATCAGCAAATAATATAGGTAGATTAAAACATTTTGATTTTTTCTTATAAAATATATTCTTGAGCTTTCAACTTTTACAAATGCATCCATAATTGCCTATTGAGAAATTTTTCCCAAATTATTGTTTGTTGTAAATTTGAAATATTGTTCTTTTCATTTTTACATTTCATATTAAGCATCCATTCGTATCCTCCGTTTGGATAAATAAGTGGATATGTCATGGGGTCAGTGTGTTTACTTATTAAAGGAATACTAATTGGATTTTCATGTCTTGAATTTTGAAACGGCAGCAGCATGTTAAAGCATGCTCTGAAAATAAAAAAAATACAAAACGGCAGTAGCATGTTTACACTTAGAAAATTGTAATAAAAAAAGCGTCCAAGACAGGTTCTGTTTTAAATATAATTTGTAAAAGTCTTCTGAAGAGTTCAAATAACTTGTAAAAGTCTACTGAAGAGTTCAAATAACAGTTCTGAGACGAAATGCTTCATATAGAGAAAAATCAAATAAAGGTGTTTAAACCATTAAAATCCCATAAAAAATGAAAAGACCATAAAAATGAAAGCACCATAAAAATAAAGACAATATAAAAAATCAAGACATCATAAAAACGAAATCACCATAAACAATGGAAATACCATAAAAAATGAAAACATAAAAAAAATCGAAAACACCATAAAAAATGAAACCACCATATAAAATGAGAACACCATAAAAAATAAAAACACTATAAAAAATGTAAACACTAATTTGTTATTGTTATTGTTACGTAGTTCTCATTAGTAAAAAATTAGTTACATCTTAATCGGTGATCCGGAGACCGGAGACCGGAGAACCGGAGAACCGGAGAACACAAAAATTTGATTCACTTTAATATAATATAAGATTATGAAATAGATGAAAAATCCTTGCAAGCATGACTGTGAAAGGCTGATTATAAGCAAATGCAGTTATGGTACATATATTTATAATAGTATATATTGTAAAATGGATGGAAATAAATGGATATGAAGGTGATTCTTTTTAAGTATACTTATTTTGATTATTATTGACAATAACAGTTAAGATCATATAACACTTAAATAGAATAAAATCTTAGGTTGTCTGCTCTGCATCGTTTACAGCTATCTTGTAGTATCCCACAACTTTCTGAAAGCTTCCGAGAAAGTTCCAGAACCTTAAAGGAAGCTTTCATGAAACATTCATCAAGCATGAAAGCTTATATAAATCTTCCTGGAAACCTTTGAAGAACCGTTTTTTTTAAGTGTTTTAAAAAGCTCCTGTAAGTTTTGTACTTAATATACAAAACTTAATGTAAGTCCTGTAATTAATTAAAGGTATAGGAATCTTTCAGAACACTCGTGAAATTTTGCAGCAATCCTTCAGGAAATATTTCCACAAGACTTCAGTAGGATATCTGAAAAGATCTCTGTCTTAAAGTTTCTGATAGCTTTATTGAAACCGTACACGAAGCTTTCATGAAACATTCCGGGAAGCTCAACATGTCTAGGGAAAACTACTGGCAAAAAGATTGTAGCCATCTTTAAGGAAATATTATCACACGCATTACTGACATCGGACAAACTACATCCTTTTTTATTTATGTTACACATCTGATTGTAAATCATTCATTTCGCACGCTTACGAATTATCAATTTTTCGTAATTAAAATTATAAACGCTTAAGAAATTTTCGTTACACTCGGGATTCGAACCCACGCTCTTTGGGGTACGACGCATAAACCTTAACCACTACGGTACGCAACTCTTGCGATATAAAATTTTGATTTTATATTTTCTATAATTTTTTAAATTAATTAATTATACACAAATAACGATCATTTTCGATAAACTTTTATATTTTTACGTAACAACTCTTTCAATAATTCTGTTATGTACAGGTTTCTACGTATATGTATAGTATCATATAAGAGACATTACACGTGAAATGTCCGGCGGCCCAAAATAAGCGCGAAAGATTGCCCAATTTTATCTTTTTTTAAGTGTGTTCAATCGAAAGATGAGGTTTTTTTACATTTAAATAATAAATAAAAAAAGGGACTTTTTCGTTTTTTTTCGAGATAGAGTATGTTAAAGACCGCGCATGCAACCCCGCGTGGCGCCGCGTGGCGCGTCGACTTAGTTACACTGCACAGGCGTATCAACCTATATTATTCAACTTTCTACTCATTTTAACCCTTTCAGTCACAGAAGCCTATATATAGAAAATTTATCAATTAAACTCTATTTTTATGTTCTATCAACACTAAAGTAACTAAAAATGCAGAAGTTACAGGATTTTTAATGAGATATTAAAAAAATGACGAGAAAAATAAAAAAAATAGATAGCCTGTATATATATATATATAGGCTTCT
>UELU01098903.1:0-13681 GCA_900490025.1 Megastigmus dorsalis
GAGAGAGAGAGAGAGAGAGAGAGAGAGAGAGAGAGAGAGAGAGAGAGAGAGAGAGAGAGAGAGAGAGAGAGAGAGAGAGACACGAAACGACTGAGCAAGCAGGCGCGTATATAAACACACTTGCGCGGGAGGAGCCGCTGCTCCCACCTAAGCGCGTGCCTGCCCCTCTGCTCGACACTGGAGAAGACGTCGAGAGCAAGCTAGACGTACAGTGGGTTGCCGGCGCGAAGGTGTCTATAAGGAGAACTACGGCGAAACTACAGCAGGTTGCAGGCTCAGGCGCCCTCCTCTTCCCTACTATATACTTCAACGCTAGCTAAGACTATTCACCATGTTAACACAAATAAATTTAATGCGTCCAATGTCTCCGCCATTAATACCAGCATATCATCAACCTTTGTCGATCTTGTTGGCACGCAATTTGAACTCCTTGGAAGAACATTGGCCGATTTTCAATCTCGGATTTAGCGGAGGCTTGATGGCATCACTTCAAATTTTCTAGCTGACACATCAGCAGTCCAGTACCAGCTGGTAAATAACCTAAGTGCAGAAGTCTCGTCTCTTGAGCGAAAATTAGATGTGCAGTCGTCCCAGCTGGAGGGCCTGCATAATGATCGGCTTATGTTGCTTCAGGAAACCTCGGTATTAAAGGAACCAATCAACACACTTCTGCGCAAGATATCGACCATGGTTGAAGATATCTCACTCTTGATTAAGCAATCTACTTGTAATAAATTAGCAAATATCGACGAAAATGAACATGGAAATTTAAATTTAAATAATGAGTCACAGGTTTTTGTCTTCTTAGGCTCCGCAACAAAATCTGCACCGTTCGCCGCTCACGTCGTGAGAGCTGTGTCGCGGGTTCCATCGATAGTGATGAGTGCTGCGAATTGCTAGTAAATGGAATAAGTGATGATACCTCGACGACTATAAATCTTGATAATGTTGCGTTCACAGTACTTAGCACTATCCTCCCTACTCTTGAGAGGGAGAAAATCGTTGGTGCTCGCGTCTTGCAGTCTCGGGGCGTGAGCGGGGGACCAGGAGAGGAGCTTGAGAATGGCATGGAATCGCGATCGAGGCGACCGCCGTCTTGCGTGATTCGCCTCACCAGTAAAAAACGCGTTTTGGACATCCTTCGCGCTAAACGCGCTTTCACCAACAATTACTTCACCACCTCCGACGTTAAGTACTCTCCTCTTGGCTCTGAGTTTGCCAGTCACTTGCCAGATAGTAAAATTTACATCAGTGAACTACTGCAGCCCGAAGTGAATAGTGAATTCTTGAGCTTAAAGCAATTGGCTTTAAGGCTTGGCTTTAAATACATCTGGCACAGTAGTGGCAGTTTTTTGGTTAGGAGTAAGGGTGATGAGCGCTCGTATATCTTTACCTCCGCTGCAGACTTGCGGGTCATTGCTGATGCGTACTGTAGATGGGATGGGCGCTCTGTTCCTCACTTTCTAGCGGAGGAGGAGAGCGCCCAGCCTGATACTAGTGGCTAGGCTGCGGCTACCAGGTGACTGCAGCGGAGAGTTACTGGTGTGGCGAAGGAGAGTGGACTGAGAGCGGGCTTTCTCAATGTGAATTTTCTCAGAGCTCACATTGCGCAATTCCGTCAATTTCTTAGCGATAATCCGTCCTACCATCTTTTCGGAACCGCCGAGTCGTGGCTTGGCCCAGTCGTGGATGATAGACTCATACAGATCGGTGAGTTTAGCGCTTTACGTCAGGATCGTAATGTAAATGGTGGTGGTATTGCCCTTTATATTCGTAATGATTATAAAGTTAAAATCCTTGCTAAATCCAATAGCACAAGACCTGGTAAGCCAGGTATTCCTGAATTCATCTTCTGTGAACTTCAAAATGGTCGCACGCCATCAATCCTAGTTGGTGTTATCGACCTCCAAAAATAGCTTTTAATTGCGATCCTGACTTCCTCAGTTCTCCGAGAGACCTTTGTGGTAATTACAGCCACAATTTGATTATAGATGATCTGAATGCAGATCTGTTATCGACGACTGGTGATTCTGAGTTCGTTCAGCGATTAGCTGACGAACTCGCAGTTAAGATCATCCAGCACGCCACGACGCATCAGACTGAGACTTCTCACGCATGGATTGACTTAATATTTGTAGACGATAACGACACGATACTTAACTATGGGAATAGTCTGGCGCCCTTTCACAGGAAGCACAACATCATTGATGTTAACATTGACATTCACGTTGCGTCTCATCCTAAAGAGCCTTTCAGCTTTAGAAGCTATAATAAGATAACCTTGGTTGAACTCAATGAGTTTTTGTGTCGTTGCGAGTGGTCGACTTTTTCCATAAATACTTCAGAGTCTGACTTCGACATAAATGGGGCGCTTGAATGTCTGAGCGCTTATCTACTAGAAGCTATTAATGAACTTGCTCCGTTGAAAACTGTAACTCCTCGTAAAGGAAAAGCTCCATGGATTGGCGCTAGGCTTCAGCTATTCATAGACAAACGCAACGCTACGCATTGACGGTATAAAAAGACCGGGAGTGCCGTGCTCCTGGATGAATTTCTCCGTTTACGCAACGAGGTTGAGATTCGTAAAGATCAAGAGCGTACCTCCTATCTTGGTAATCAACTTTCTGGCGCTCTTGATCAAAGGAAAGTTATTTGGAGGGAAATGCGTAATCTCGGCCTCTTGCCCAAAAACAAGGAGGAACTGCATGGTTTCACCCCGGAGGAGCTGAACTTACATTTTGCGGGTGTGTCAGTCGCGCCCAATGAAAATATACATAATGCAATGGATATCATACAGTCGGCATCTGATGATGGATTTTCTTTTCAGATGTAGTTCTCGCCATGTCTCATTTTACACCCCAGGTGAGGGGTGCGGATGATATACCGCAGAGTGTTGTAGTGAAGTCCCTGTCAGTGTTGGGGAATTATATAGTTCGTGTATTTAACTCCTCCTTTGCTCAGGGAGTCTTCCCGAGTACCTGGAAACAGACACTGCTAGTGGCTTTAAAAAAGATTTCAAATCAATCCTCGGTTTCAGGCTTTCGTCCTATCGCCCTACTGTGTTTTCTTTCCAAGGTGCTTGTGCCTTTTTGCGACGCCGTCATGAGTCTCGGTGTTACATTAAATAGTAAATTAACGCCGATTGTATAACTAAAAAAGTCAACAAAGCCCTTTATAGCCTGCGGTTTATAAGTGCATGTACCACCGAGGCTTCGCGCACAAGACTGGTTGAAGCTCTAGTCTTACCACATCTTGACTACTGCGCTGTAGTGTGTCTTGACGCGTCCGACGAGCAGAGAACACGACTACAGAGACTTAATAATACATGTGTGCGATTCATATATGGTGTTAGGAGGGATGAGCACATCTCCCCCTATAGAAAGCAGTTGGGCCGGTTGCGCGTTGACAGTCGAAGGATGTATTTTGCCGCCATGCTTATGTATAAAATCCTTCGACTGAATGAACCAAGTTATTTAGCGGCTTTTTTCAATAATCACTAGCCCAGATGCCCTAGCAGGGATGATGCACAAGAACTTTCGGTGCCGGGAATGCGCACGGAAACTGGCATAAGATCTTCCTAGGTCCATTGTACGCGATTCTGAAATTCTCTCCTAGCCAATCTGCGCAACATTCCATCTTTGCGCGGACTCAAGATGGCGATGCTTAAACACCTACTTGACCCTGATACCTAGTCACCCGGGCACGGAACCTGTGATCTCGGTCCGTAATATGCATAAATTATAGTTATAATTATAAATTGAATGACTTACACGTCGCACTAGGGGCAATCGAGTGAGCTGTATGTTAACTTATTTCGTTTTGTCTCCTATACATTGATTTTAGAGTGTGAGTGTCTTTATTAGCGTAAGGGTGTCGATGAATGAATGAGTAGAGTGAATGATTGATTTTTATTCTTAAATGTATTGTTATATGATAGATATCGACTGATTTTGCAATTTCTGTTTATTTGTATTTTATGTGACGCGCTGTGATATTAGTAATAGGTTTGTGCAATATTTTAAGACTGATTTGTAAATAGTTTAATATATCTGAGTAACCAAATCTGTGGTATCATAGCAAGTGCAATAATAATTATGACTTGATGTGAAATTATGACTTGATGTGAAAATATGTGAAATTATGTATGTTATACTTTTTTGTAAATTTTTATAAATAAACAAATATCTATCTATCTCTCTCTCGCTCTGAGTCAGTACATCCGATAGATGCGTTTGTTTGAACTCTGCATTTATACCACAATTTTTCATATTTACACATATTTTGTATTCTACTTTTTTACAGATGAACTCGAACTCCTGCTGGCTCTCGTTTTTTTTGGGCATCTACGCAAGGTTCATTGTTTTGAGCCAGGGAGACCGTTTTTCGTCTGTTCATTAAACTTGAGAAAACTTTGCACCTGTCTTCCATCTGGGGGCTTCCTGTGACTATTGAGATTGATCAACTCTGCGACCAGCATTTTCCATGCTCTCTTCATCATCTGATCTGGCTACTCAAATCTCTACTGCGAGGTCTGCTACTAAGTGTGCTGCTGGTGACACAGTGACGTGTACTACAACGAATTTGCCGCTGCTGCACCAGCGCTTCTACATGACTTTAGTGATTATACTCAGCTAGTTGATCTGAGTTTTTTTGCTGTGCTTGCAGTTTGATGTCTAGTCACTTATGTTGAGTTTTATTAAAGAATAATTAATCGGTGTAGCGCTCGTTATCACAATGCTTAGGCCCGAAATCCTATGGTGCTGTGTTTAATGCCTTGTGTGTCACCAATGTTATGCATATGTGTAACATATCGAAAGTGTTGTCGCATCATTTCGTGTGTGTGTGTGTGTGTGTGTGTGTGTGTGTGTGTGTGTGTGTGTGTGTGTGTGTGTGGGTGTGTGAGTGTGTGTGAGTGTGCGTGTGTGAATATTTGTGATTGACAGATGAGTATATGTGTGAGGTGGTAAACTTCTGTTTGTTTAAACATTATTTTTAAATTTTATTTCCTTCTATCTCCCAAATGAGTCCGGCTTATTGCATGGAATGTTTTTGCAGGTTTCCGCTCTGCACTCTACTCATGAACTTTATTGCGATCGTAATGAATGTATGGTCTTTATATTATGAGAGTTATGCATATTTATAAAATGTAGCTATTGTACGATGAGCGTTATAGAGAATATAAAGCGATAGAATTTGACTTATTTTACTCAGTTTTCGTTGTACTTTTAAATTTGCGAAGTATTCGTAGGTATTGAACGTCATTAACGTATGTGGCAGGTCTGTCAGTTATGAGTAAATCTCAGTGCAATAAATGCAATAAACTTGTAATCCGAGGATCTGATCCCGCTCCCTCTCTACAATGCACTAACTGCAAGAATCTTTATCACGTGGATTTTTGTGAACTGGAGTGGTACTTCTCATCCAAAACAATTTGTTGCACAACAAACCTCCACTGCAGCAACGTGTTTGTCCACGTCAACTGACATTCCCCTACAGACTTTGCCCTACTCTTATAGGGGTACTGCTAAGCGTCCTACATCTCTCCCGTCACCTTCAGTGTGGCAGGCTGCAAAATAATCTCGACTTGCATTTGTTTCACCTCGTTCTACTGACGATTTAGTGTGCTCTCACGGACTTGTCGCCATGGGGGATGCACTGGCATGGTTTGATGCATTTCATAGGGACTTTCTTTAGTCTCAGGCTAAGAGCTATCAGATCGCGTTTCATTTTTCGAAAAATCCAATGCAGAGAAATTTAACATGAACCAAAGCGAAATCGTCGCCGTTCGTGATGAACTAAATTCTTTATTTGAATAATATGAAATAAGTTTATTTCAGATTCTTCGGGGGTGATTGTAAACAAGGGCAATCTGATTGCCCATGAATATTGATTAGACTGTAAGACCGATGGAAAGATCTTTGTCAGTTTATGAACTAAATTCAATTGCCAAAACTTCATCAGTCCAGGACACATGTAATATCATAATATCTGGTATCCCTAGTTTGATTTCTCTTAGCAGTTGGCAATTCTTCTTAAAAATTCTTAAGTATATTCAGCTGCAGAATCTTCATGGTTTTGCTATTTCATATCGTGCATGGTCAAGCAATACTCCCGGTAATTCAATTTCTGCTCCAGCCCCTACGCTTGCGCAATCGACGCATGGACGACCTGATATTCCATTCAATGGAAATTATCGTGAGTTTGCAGTAAAGCTGGCTTCAGCTACTGTGCGTGACTGCATCATTGCAAACAGTAGTAAATTGAGCGGTATTACGTGTGATGTTATCCTTGGCTCAGGTGGCCCTTGGGCCACCGCCGCTCGGTGTATAAGGAAAGATGCATAAGAAAGCGTTTATCAACCATATATCGAAAACCATTAATCGTAGCTAAAGAAGTCTAAGAACAAAAAAGTTTCTAAATAAAAAAACCTTGGGTTCTTGCGGAGACCTAAAATGGCCACAGGATGTATGGTCGGCGCCTAGTCTATAAACATTATAAGCACGCGCTTTCACGTGATCGCAAAAAACATCTAGTAGAGTGTCTAATATTTTCTCACCTTGATTACGCGTGTGTGGTTTAAAATGATCTTGATCAGACTAGGAACTTGAAACTGCAAAGGGCACTGAATTCATGCGCACGTTTTGACTGTGGTAATGTACCCAGGAGATGGCATGTGACACCTCACAGATTGTCTCTTGTTTGACTTTCAGTCGCTAGAAGGCGCGAATACTTTCTGGGGTATCTTGCTTTCAGTGTTATAGCTCATAAGAATCCTTACTATTTAATATCTAAATTTTGTCGTTTTAAATGTAGATGTTCATGTTCCCCGATCACTAACATGTGCAATTCCTCGTGAATACTGAAGCTTATAAGACTGAAGCTTATAAGAATTCTTTTCTAATCACAAGTTTTTCTTTTCTGCTACAAAGTTTATTAACTCTCTGCCTACAGAATTCGACCCTGTCAAACTGTAGGCCTTTAAGAATAATCTTTTTAAGATACTTCTTATTAGAGACAATGAGGACTGGGAGAGAAGAGTAGAACTGGAGGGCATAGTGACAGCTTAGCACAACAATCACCGACTGAGCTCATATTTAAGTTATTATTATTTTAGTTAGTCAAACGTTTTACTTTTATTTATTATGCCAGCGTTTTAAACAAATTTTCTTGTTAGTATTGTATTCTATTTATTTACAAATTTTTGTTTTATTTTATTTTATTTTTATTTTTTTTCTTTATTTGTTTATCTGTCGTACGTTTTATATTGTATCGCACATATTACATTGGTTGTATCATGTCTTATGTAAGTTACGCTATTGATATTTTAAATGGTTTTGTAATTGCAAATTGAAATATTTTTGTAATTACTATATTGTCGGATAGGGTTATATCCCAAGGGTTAAATTAATAAAAAAAAACTCTAAACTCTAAACTCTTATTTAATAAGCTCGTTGATCTACATAATGATAGAATGATAGATATTCATAACTTTGAGCAGTATAATAATCATGATATTTGAATAGTAATTGTTACATCAAGGATGGGAAATTAGACGAGAGTGCTTGTTGGACTTAAAAGTCATCGAGCGCAGTGCGAATGCTACGCGTTTACACCAGGGTGTTTTGACGGGCACGCGAGCTTTCGCTATGCGATTCCTATGCGCGGTACGTGTCAACGTACTATAGAGAGTTCGGACCCGAATTTTATTACTTTTAAATCGCGATCTTTTTATTTATAATTCTAGCGCCTCAATTGCGATAGACTTTCCCGTGTCTCTCGTTACTCTGAGTAGCGTCCATGTGCCCGCAATATAAGCGTATATATGGGGCGTTTCGTGCCAAACCTCCCAGGTCGGTAAGCGGACGCCCAAAACCTCACCATTTGAACGCGTTCCTGCGGTATGAAAATGCATCGATTAATAAAAGTTCGTGTACGTTTTCGATGTATTTTTTCCTCAGCTTTCTTGTAGTGACATTTGTTTTTAATGATTTTCTCGTTTTAACCTTGAGAAAACATAAAATGTGTTATATCTTGAAAAGTGTATTTTTAATATTTTTTTTAATACTCTAGATCGAAATCGATCGATCGGTAGGACTTTTTTTATATTTTCAAGGAATTAAACCGTGAGCATGTACCCACAGCGACAAACCAGTGCGCGCCGCGAGACTATAGCCTGCTGTGCGGCCGCAGTATACTAACTCATAGCTTTAACACGTTCTTAATATTTTTTAAATACTTCTAACTTGATGTAGCTTCATATTAAACTATATTTTTCTTTAAATTAACTTTTTGAAATTTTTCATTTTTATTTTTCATTCTCTTAGCAGCAGAACTTTTCTTTGGTAATTCTTTAGCTTTTCTTTTACTTCTTTTTGTTACATGTGTTTTCTTTTTGACTTTGATAACAGTGATTTTTGTTCTCTTTACTTTCGAGAAAATATCAATTCAGAAGTAAGTGAAACTTTTTTTAGTCTCAGCGTGTTCTCTGCGGAGGGAATAAAAGCGTGATAGATTAACGTACCTGGTATCGCTATAGCGCTATCAAATCTTTGCTTCAATGCTAATAAAGATTTTTCATACTCTGTTTTTTCACTAAAGAATACTCTAGTTTCTTTACAATAATTTATTCGACGAGCATTGTAAACTAGCATGCTTTGCACCTCGTTTTAAATTAGCACCAATTCCATCACATGCGCCCTTCCCATGTGTGGTAGCATAAAAATGCCATTCAGCTGGAATCTTAAAATCTTTCTCATAAAAAAAGAGGTTAGCAACATTGTTTTTATTTTTGAAGTGTTGACCTGCAGATACGTAATATATTTTTTTGGATCAAATTTCGTTTTTATATAAATTAAAATTATTTTTTGATATTCGTAAACTGCTACAGTATCATGATTTAGATTATTAGATATAATAGCTAAGCTGTGTTCAAGTTTTTATTCTCTTTAAAATAGATTACGACTGTGAATATAGTTGCTTGATTATTATTCCAATGAAATGATTGAGCTGAATTTTGTATTACAAATCCGTAATTTTCTGCAAAATCAAAACAAATTATGAATTCTCCATGAGATATATTTTCTTTCAGGCTTTTGATAAAAAGAGACTGGTTTTTTGCAATATAATCGTGAGTTATTAATTTCATCAATTTTTCACACAGTAAATCTAGGTATTCATGAGTATTCATAGTTTGTGAAACTACCGTGCATCGATCGGTTTGCATCCATGTTTCAAATTCTACTTCATAAATATCATTATCAGCAAGAGTCTTAAGGAATATTTCTTTCAGTTTTTTTGTATTTGGACAATCTAAACAGTCTCCAACTAAACATGCAGTCGATGGATTAGTGCATACAATTGCTTGAATGCAATCATGATAATTTTTTAGAGGTAATTCTGTGTCTTTTGTTAAGCGCTCTACATCGATTCTGCTAAGCATCAGTTTCATATTTTCATGATGTACGCATACACACACAACATGTGTACCACTACTTCCAGCTAATATACAGTGTGCCAGGCTAAGTTGAGTAAATTTCGTGAAACCTATCTTAACATTTTCATGTTCTTTTTTAAATTGAGTATATAACTCGTTCAGATTACTAAGTAATAATCTTTTCTGAATATGAACTCGGTTGTGATCATTTTGTTTAATTCATATAAAATCTTTCATGCCCGTCATTAATCGACTTGTGTCATCACGTTCATAAAAAAGTTTTACTAAATTTTCAGTTTCAACAGGTAAAACTCTTCCTTTATTTTTGTTCGACGATGTTAAAATACCATGTACTGCCACTAAACTTTGTGCTTTCTTAGCCTCCCACTCAGTGCAATCGAATTCTCTCATTAAATCTCTACGACTTCAAAATTTCGGAACTAGAGTGAGCAATAAAATTCTTTCTTTTTTAGTCTTTGATTCTAAACATTTTTCTTTAATTTGATTGAGAACTGCAATTCCTGCTTTGTGATAATCATCTTTACAATTATTTGACTCACTTTTTACATGAGTTTTCAATTTATAAATTTCTATTTTACATTTCAGACAGATTTTTGCTTCCATAGTTACGCTAGGATACATTTCTCTTTAAAATTATGGGAAGTTCATTAACTTCCCTCTTTCGAGGTGATTTTTAATCCCTAAAGAATTTGCACATTTGATTTTGCGAAATGAATCCATACTGACTAAGAACAATGTACTGAATAGAAGAAAACTATTAATTATTGATTTCTGCTTAATGAATATATGAAGTATTGCCAAAAAATCGCGAATGTGATTCAACAAAATTTAGGTTCTCTTATAATTTCGGGTGAAAAAATTCTTATGGATAATCCCTGTAGCCACCTATCGACTACAGCTAATACTTTATAATAACATTACGGCTACATGCGGCCGCGCAGCCGGCTATAGTCTCGCGGCGTGCGCTTATTTGTTGCTGCGGGTACGTGTTCACGATTTAATTCCTCGAAAATATAAAAAAAGTCCTATCTGGAAAATAGCTACTTCGATGTAAAAAAACCTGATCTTTTGATCTAGAGTATTAAAAAAACGTATACGAACTTTTATCGACAGATGCATTTTCATACCGCAGGAACGCGTTCAGAAGGTGAGGTTTTGGGCGCCCGCTTACCGGCCTGGGAGGTTTGGCGCGAAACGCTTCCTAGGTGCGTTCGTAGTCGCCACGTAATGGTGTGACTACAAGGCACTCATTATTATTATTTTTATATATTTATTTTTAAGATGATTGGTAGACTATGTAGTGCGCAATGGACTGAATAATCGCCGTAAATCGCAAGGTAATAGGGGATGGCTAGATGCTCGGGTTTATAATTGCGAATTAAATAAAATAAGCCCAGTAAAGAATTAATTTATTTAGTATTTAATTCATTTTAAATTCAAAAGTAGTGATAGATTAACCAGTTATGTACAAGTTAAAAAAGTTTTTGGCTGTTACGCTTGATCAATCTTAGATTTAAATGCTTTGATAATTCATATCTACTTATTGAATGTACGTTTGTATTTAGATAGTTGCATACTAAATAAAATATAGTGTCCGCGAAGTGCTAAACGTTATTTTAAAATAACGAATTGGCTATAAAATTTCAACTATGCAGTCGGCTTGTCGAACCTTTTTCGTAAAAGTCGCAATTGCCAATAAACGGCGCGAGGGGAGAGGTGGCCGTCGCATGGCCAGCATGAAGATACTCGGCGGGTCGCTTTACTCCGCGTGCCTGGCGCTTCGCCTCCTGCTGTAGCTCTCTCCTGATTGGCCCGCTCGGCTAATTTTTAATCGATGATTACTCAATGAATATTGATCGGATCGAAAAGTTACAAAATGATTTTCTACTTAGAATTTTCCGCTCTTTCCGATGCCGTAGAGCCTATTATTCTACTCATTAACATCTTGTACATGAAAAATGCAAATTTCACCTATAAAATTGAGACAACAACTTTTACACAGCCCGGTAATGTGACAGTGTGGAAATGCAGAAGAGGCTTGTCGAAATTTATCCTCGAGCAAAGAGTTTGGCGATATCCACTGCGTGAATATATTCGTGCAAACTTTCAATCAAAATATTTACATCCACTAACATTGCGGCGGAAAAGTTATGTACTTCTACAGTATCTATCAAATAATCACTTTAACCTTTAAGTACGCATATAAGGCAACGATGCAAGTGCAATAGCCGTCGGTAAGACGTAAGGTAGTTTGTCCGTGGTTGCTCCGATTGACAATCCCAAAAATTTATACGAATGAAAACGAACCTGCTAATGCTGATAACGGATACACCATCGTACCCATTCAGCAAAATATCTAACGATTTTGTGGAACCAAAAGATCCCAACCCGAATCCAAGGACTTAGGAAATCCCACGGACTTAGGAAATCGATATATTTTGATGATACAATGCAACTTTAGTAAATTCTGAATTTTAGTGTCAGTACAACACGCCACCGCGGAAGAAGTACTGCTGGCCATGACAGACAAATTCATTCACAGCAATCGAAAGAATGCATCATACATTAAATGAATATAAAATAATTTGTGTTGCCGTTGGCACAATACTCTTATAATGTAACTATTCACGAGGGAATAGGTTACACGCCACACGAGATAGTGTTCGGACGATGAGTGGGTATGCCCTCAAGCTTTCCACCAAGCGAGTTTTACTTACGTACAACGAGTACTTAGCAGACGCCTCAATTTCAATATCGCAGCTACATGTCCTAGCGGCAATGAATTTAACACAATCCAAATATAGATCAAAATTCTACTATGATAAAAAACAGAATGTCGAGAATTTCAGGCAAGGGGAAATGGCCTACTTAATGAAAACGCCAGATATTGGAAGTTGATTATGACAAATATATTGTCAAAATTCAGAAGGGCAAATACTCGCGCTCAATTGATATGGATCGCGGTTACGCGTTATCTCCCCTTCTCGTTTTAAATATTGACCCACGTGAAGTAGGGAACTTGCCTGGTCCAATACCTAGCGAGACATCAATTGTGACCTCATAAATAATAGATTAATAAATGATAAAACGAATATGCATGTGTATCTATAAGTTGACGATAGAGTAAATGTCATAAAACACACCAAAAGTTACTAAAGAAATAATATTTCTAAAGTGTGATAGGCACCTTAATCGTCCCAAAATCCACCATTACATACATAAGTATTCCGAGACAGTCCGGAATCATCTAATTTTGCTACGTAGGCCTTTTCGTCCCGGAAACCACCGATATGGACAGATATATATATATATATGATAGCAAGTAAACAATAACAAAAAAAATTAATTAACCACATACATAATGCATATTAAATTTAACGGTATATTGTCTATTTAAATTTTATTTTAATACAATTATGTTGAAAAATATGCTCAATAAGTATGTAAGCTGAGCGGACTCAATTCAATTTCTGACTAAAGATACACTGTAAAGTTAAAATACAAGTCCAGGGGAATTACATGTATTGAAAAATAAAATATTTTAGCTGTGAACTATTTTTTATTGAATTAATACAATAATGTTCATAAATAATCAATATATTTCTGTATTATTTATTAATAATAAAAAACATAAAAACTAAATTCGGAAACCATATTAGCGAACTATATTAACAATGTACACATGTTGACGTTTTGAATTCACCCTATTCATGGCACATTCATTTATACCGCTTTTATGCTTATATACCTGACTCTAATTTTTTTCATATTATAAGTATTATTAAAAATTAAAAATTAAGTTTTTGTAATATTTAATTGTCGTAAAAAAGATTTAATATGAAAATAATAAAATATGCCAGGAGACGTTACAAGCCAGGGGACGTTATATTTCTGTTTTTACGGTTTTTTTGCTTTGAATTGCAACATTTTTTTGAATCAATTAATATCGAAATTTAAAATAGCATTTACACCTAATTATGTGGTTAAACTTTTATTACAAAATATTATATTACTTCGGAGTTATCGTTTGACAGAGGAGTTACAGTCTGTGGACATTACATCTGTCCGAACAAATTTGAAAATTTCGGAAATGTGGCAACAAGCGAAAGTACCAGTTTCGTAGGACGCATCGATATCTTATGTATTTTGAATTGTTTATGGTTGAAACACCGGCCCAACACGGCACTCAATCATAAACAATGCAAAATGCGTAAGACAGCGATGCGC
>UELU01098905.1:0-14523 GCA_900490025.1 Megastigmus dorsalis
GAAGGCACGCGTAGCGAAGTATTCAAAGTCAGCGCGACTTTGTTTACATCGGCCGGGAGGACTGTTAAAGCCCCGGCACGTGTAAGCCGTGCGTGTATTGTATGTGAGAGCGAGAGGGAGCGCAAACCCTACAGCAGTGCAGGCAAGTACGCCGACTTCTACGGCTAAGAGAGCCGAGAGGGGAGCGCTCGACTCGAAATCCAGCGGTGTCGAGCCAGCGCGAGCACAGGCGCATAGGCGTAAACGCCGAAAATATTGAATTATCTTATTTTAATTAATATTAGCGTGTGCTCGCGTCTGAAGGCTGTGTACAGTGGTATGTGCTGTACACAGCAGAAATAGTGGTGTGCAAGCGCCGAATATTTATTTAATTAATTATTATAGTTTTTTTGTAATTGTTATAAATATTGGAACGGCGAGGTGCTTCACTCGTCCTACAGAGAGTACCAAATAAAGGAGAGGGGGGATTATTGAACAATAATCCACCTCTAGTAAATTAAATACCGGTAAGACTGTCGGTAAAACAGTTCAGGATTTTTTTTGTGTATCATTTTTTTTTTGGAAATTTGTGAGTGGAAAATTTTAAAAGGAGGACGAGTGAGGTACATCACAGGTTTGTGATAAATTGTTTATTTATTGTTGTTGGCGATGGATTTTTTTAGAGCGGTTTCAGATAATCGCGCAACGAATAATTATAAATTTTGCGGAAAAGTGCTCTCGGGAGGGAATTAAATAGAATTCTAATTGTTTTTTTTTGTTTAATCCGAGAATTGAGATTGTCAATTGTTTAAAAAATTAAATTTTTTTTTGTTTATGGAAAATAAAATTTTTGATTGGAGAGAATTCACGTAGAGAGCGAATTACTCCCGAAAGCACGTGGAATCGATCACTGCACACCACTAGTAGGATCCGAATCTGCGACCTCAGGTAGGAAAACGCGAAGACACAGGGGGTTCGAACGCGCACATCAAGAGAGGTTCGAACAAAGGAAGAGTTCGAACTTGCGCTAGTCGAAGTTCGAACCCAGAGTATTCCTGTTGAAGAAAGCACAAACCAAGTGGAGTCTGTGCATCCAAAAAGGCCGGAAGAGGAAGGACTGGAGGAAGCGCTAATAGAATTGCAGCTGAACCGCCAGGGTCTTCCCTTCGAAAAAAAGAGTAGGCTGCAGAAATGGCTGTTGGGGAATTACTCAGCAGCCGATTTTGATCCATCTGGAGAATCAGTTGAGCTCAAAGAACAAATGAAACATGAGGAGCTGAGGAAAGCTTATGTCAAAGGTAAGGGCCTTCGAGGTGACTTGATCCACGATCTACAGCGAGAGCTTAAATGCTCAAAGCACCGCAGCCAGAGAAGGAGCTTCAACAGGAGAGCTCAAATACTCAGGAAATCCCAGTCCAGCAGGTGGAAAGGCCGACTAGGGAGAGCGAAACCAGTAGCGTGACGGATGGGTCCGCTACAGGGGACGAGACGGAGGAAGCAGCACCTCCAATGGTCTTCACTGGACCTCAAGCGGGGGATATCATGATGATATTCTCCGAGATAAAGGAGCAAATGAGACTGCTCAACGAGAGGGTCTCAGAGATCTCTCATCGCTGCACAGCGCTGGAAGGAGCAGCAAAAGCTCCATGCGCATGCACGCAGAGGGGCAGCGATTGTCGGTTAAGGCCGACAGCGCCGGAGTTCCAGGTGAACCAAGGGAGACAGGAGCTCCGAATGGCTTCTAGTACAAGACTAGAGAGCAGGGTTTCACGGAGACCGAACTCCACTGGTTTTGGCCTGCATCAGGAGATGCAGGCTGAAAAAGTCCCAAATAGTCGGCCGCAGGTATACTTTCAGGATACGTTTACGTATTATCCTGGAAATAGTAGCCTTTTAGAGGAGACATAGGTGCGAAGGCCAGCGCAAGTAGTTTCCAATGCTACCGCTGTAGGCACAGCCTGGGAGAGGGGGGATCTCTCCGGTGCTTACGTACCAGCGAGAACTAGCAGTGAAACGGTGGATCTGAGTGCTAGTGATAGACTCAGATCCAATAACCAATTTGTTTCCGAGGCCAGTACACAAGCACGACACGCAGGTCGGGCCGTTGGCCAGATTGTAAGGCGATGGTAAGTCCGATTCTCGGGGGAGAAGGATCGGAGCATTGATATCTTTCTCACCCGAGTAGAACAGTGTCGGGTACGCGCAGATCTGACAGATGAGGAGCTGCGATCCTCTCTGATGGAGTTATTAGCAGGTGTTGCGGCCATTTTGTATAGAAATTGTCGCCACAAATGGAGGACGTGGTCCGAGTTCTGCGTTGCCGCCAGGAGATGGTATGGGGTGAACAAGGGGTTTCAGCAGAGATTAGTTGCTGAAGCGAATGCACGCCCAAGGCCAAGAGGAGCCGGTGCGTGACTTTCTCACGTGCCTGCAAGCCATTGTGCTGAAGCAGGTGCCAGTGCCTTCGATTGAAGCGCAGCTGGACCTGATGCACCGGAATATGCTGCCAAAATTGCAGTGTATGGTCCGTCGTGCAGATGCCCGTGACGTGGAGTCACTAATGGAGTTGGCGAGAGAAGCAAAGCTTATAAGCACAGCAGGTGAGGCGTTTAGGCTCCCGCCATCGCCATAGAATACCGTGATGCCGGAGGTGGCCTATAAGAAGCCACAGAAGCTCTCTAAGGCCAAACCAGTGGTCTCAAGTGTAGAGACGAAAGTGGCAGCGGTCAGCCGAGGTCCATCGGAGCTGCTCAAGGAGGTCAAGACACTGACCGAGCAGCTCAAACATCGAACGAGGAGGCTATAGGAAGCCCATCGGATGTCCCAGCTCTCCTGTGGCTATAAATGCAGAAGGAGAGCAAGGTCAACGTCCGGGTCCGGCGAGTCCGCCGCATCCACGTTACCAGATGAGATGCTATACGTGTGACCAGTCGGGGCATCTGGCTAGAGATTGCCGAAGCCATCTGGCCGGAAACGGGAAGAGGACCGCGCAGTAAAGGTCGCTGCGTCTCCTATGATCCCGCCAAAGACCTCTAAGTCGACCAGAGAGGTCGACGGAAGTTGTTCAGAAGTAGAACATACTTCTGAACAGCATAAGGGATCGTCAGCGCAATGTTCGGATCCTGACGAAAGCGAGGACCGATGGTGGCTGCAAGTCCACATCGGTGGCTATAGGATTCGATCATTGTTTGATCCTGGAGCAGCACGCACAGTCATGGGATCTGTAGGATTACAGATCGCCAGTGCGTGCGGTCGAGAGCTTCGACCAAGCTATGGCAGAGGTGCGAGAATGGCAAATGGTCATTACTCCACCATAGTAGGATATGTGAGCCTACCGTTCGAGATGGCGGGGATCGAAAAGGACGTAACAGTGGCTATATTACCAGAGTTAGATGCAGACTGTTACGTCGGAGTGAACTTCACCAGGTTGTTCAAAGCAGTATTGGATCCTTGCAAGAATCAGCTGTTCTTCAAAGACGAGAACAAGTATGTGGATCTCAAACTAGCTGGACTCAGCGACAGCAGAGTCACAGCTGTGTCTGCCATAGGGCTCGCTGACGTAGGATCAGCTGAGCGAAAGAGAACTGCGGGTGATCTCGGAAGAGACAAGACTTATTCCCGGATAGCCAATTTATATTATTGGTCGGGCATGTACAAGGACGTGGAAGCCTATGTTCGGAGATGCACTGTATGTCAGCAGTGTGAAGTCGAACAACGTGCTTCAGCAGGGCTAATGGGCAGAAGGACCGTCACTAGACCATGACAAGTGGTTGCACGTGAAATCCTTTGTCCAGATCTGCAAAAGGATTCAAGTATATCTTGGTCTTTCAGGATTTATTCCCATTCGCAAATCCCATGCAAAAACAGTCCTTAGGGAGCTCAAAGAGCGTATCTCTTTGAGATATGGAGTTCCTGAAGTCTTTCTTTCAGATAATGGCACGGAGTATGAGAACCGTGCCATTGATAACTTTATCGTAGAGAAAGGTGTGCACCATAATACGGTACCACCATATCATTCGCAAGGCAAATCCATTGGAGCGAGTTAATCGGAGGATATGGACGGGAAGTTAATTGGACCCGTCCATGCTGAGCAAATTAAAGAGTATGTCGCCGAGGAAATTCATCTGACAAAAGTAGACGACGTCGAGACGCAACCTCCGATGGGTGCTAGCGTAGATGTGGCGCTGAGCGACCCGCCACCAGCGAGCGCAGCGAGCACGCGAGTCAGCATCACTCCACCGGGAGATGTTGCGGCTGCCTGTAATTTCCCGGCCCCGCGGAAGGCCCCGGAAGGCTACGAAAGTTGTGAAACGTGCGTGCGTTCGAATCGAGAAGGCTGCGTCGTCCATTACGGTAGCAAAGCGAAAGCCCGGTCGTCCTAAGGGCTCGCGAAAGCGCGTAAGTTTAGTCAATCCTGCGAATCTCTCTCCGCATCGAATGCGTGCCACGCATTCGTAAGTCCCTCTCGTTTTCCTCCCTGTTTGAGTTCAGGATGGATAAAGAAGAATTTATGCGGATGTCCGCCCATCTATTCCAGGAGCTCTCTATTGAAGCCGAGGAGAGGCCAAGCTCCTCGGTCTCGATATCCGAGGTTGATCGGGAAATGGTCCCGATCATACGTGCGCGGGTAAGTGCAACCTTGTGCCGCCCATATTCCGCCGGTCTACCCCCGGTCCAGTCTCAGGAAGAGAAAGAAGAGGGGGGCGCCGTCGCTCTCTCAGAGAGCGCAGCGCCACCAATCGTTAGTAGCAGAGAAGAGGGCACCGACGCTCAACAAGAGGGCGCGGTGCCACAGACGAAGTTAGAAGTTGCACAGGAGGCTGACTCATGTGCAGCTGCAGAACTAGTGGGCGCCGAGGCTCTACCAGAGAGCCCGGGCCTCTTAAAGATCGAGGTTTCGGCCGACGAGGGCGACGAGGTCCAGTAAAGAGACCCGTGGTCACGCGAGCTAGAGGCGAGACGTCTGCAGCGACTGTTGGAGCATGCGCGAGTAGCTTCCAGGGCGCGCTTGAGCATGGAAGAGGAAGCTTTTGCCGCATTGGACGGCTTGATCAAGCTCCATGGCAATAACCTTGCCATCATTCAAATAGGATCCTTACCTGTCCCTATGGTAGGTCATCGAGTGCAATCATCGAGCTGTCACCATCCTGGTATCCAGCGTCTGGGAGAGGGGTATAACGAATTCGCGATTGAATCGAGGATTTAATCGTTAATTTGGTTGTACCCTCGATCCGACGGCGCGCAAGTACCGAGGATGAGGGGCAGGACAGCGAGCGTGGCGCATGTCGCGAATAAGAGGGAGATAGGCGATCTCGCAAATTAGAGAGAGACGGCGCGATAGGTAAATTCGATCGCGCCCGTCAGATCGATTTCCGCCGCGAAACAGCACGGACGCTGAAATTATATTGATAGCGCGTCGCGACACTAGAGTGTGTGTGTGTGTGTGTGTCTGTGCGCAAACGGCGATCCGCGTGTGTATATGTGCGTGTGTTTCCCGCGAATATTGCCTTATCGATTCGCGAGATAAATTGTATTTAGTGTAACGAAAGAGTTTAGAGAATATACGCCAATTGCATTAAGTCATGTTGTCTTCATTTTTTTAGTGAACCGGAAGTTTTCCCCTATTATTCCCGCAATTACCGCCGCCTCCAAAGGGCACAGTGGAAAAGCGTATCTAAATACAAAAATTTTTCGTTTCCCTTAAAAAGATAATCATTTTCTAAATGCTGATTAAAATAAGAAATAGTATATTACACACCTAGGGAGGTAAAGTAAGAATGGTCTCGCTTTCGGCTCGGGCGACAATTTACCTGCGATCTGAGGCATTCTTTTTTATTTCCCATGTTGTGTATACTATTTTTCTGCCTAGCGAGGCCGAAATTACCACTTTCTCAAACCGGTCCCGGGAGGAAAAGTGGTTCTTTCGTCCGGCTAGGCAGAAAATAATATTTTGTGCAATTTTTTGCGTAAAGTTCGTGTGTAAAGAGCAAAATTTACAGCTGAAAAGCAACTTTTGCACACTAGTGCGTCCCAAAAAGTCGTAAAAGAAAGAAATTCGTGTGTAAAGCGTTGGTCGTGTCTAAAGTGATGTGTAAAGTGAAAAAGTCATGTCTAAAGTTGTTTGTAAAATTTGTCGTGTCTAAGGTAGTGTGTAAAGTGAAGGGTGTGTCTGAAGTACTCGAACCCTAAAATTGCGAGAGGAAGATCTTTTTAATAACTAGTAACATCTATAGCATAATTTTTCATTGATTTACTTCCCTGTTACTCGACACTTACGGACGTATAAGCATGTATAAAATTGTTTATTTTCGATTTATTATCAACTATTTAATTATAAAAATTTTGAATTAATTTTTTTTTTATTAAATATAAAATAACTTTTTTATATTTAAAATGATTTTTTTATAGGTGGCCCTGGACCGGCTCCGCCCCCCTCCCCCTTCTTCCTACATTACGCACCTGAACCTCTTACTATTTCTTTTACCACGTGTCCTATTTTTTTTATAATTTAATTATATATGAACATGCACACAATTATACAAAATAGGATTCGCAACACGTGCATAATGCTTAAGCGCTCACGTGCTCGAAGCATTTCTTTACACACTTGTTACGAAATATACTATTTTTTTTAAAAGAATGATCTGTTAAAGTTGACTAAAATCGTAAAAAAATATATGTTTAAAGTATTTTAGTTAAATTAATATTTAGACCGCAAAAAAATCTGAAAGTGTTAATAAAAGCGTAAGAAATCTTTGCCTGAATCAACTGAAACCTATGTTTTAAAAATATGGGACTTCTGCTGTAAAAGGGTTTAGTTAATTTTTCTCCTATAGGTATACTTAATTGCATTTAAAATGTATTAAGGTTTAAAACTTTCGAGTGTAAATAATTATTGTATATATCATGTCCGACAATAATCAAAAATTTTTGTATGTCTTTAAAATACTCAACTCGAGAGTTCCGAGCTTCTGGTGTAAGCTTTACAGACCTATTTAATTAATTTTTTCATATAATTACATTTGAAATTGTGACCAGGCAGACAGAATAAGGATATTTTTCAGGATTTTTTTAACTAGCTTGAAAAATAGAATATAGAAATAAAATTAAGAGCCTTTCAAAAATAAGTGATAAACAGTTTTTAACCTTTTGGCGGTACATTTTCATACTTTCTTTCGTTTCTACATTTAATAATTTAATAGAAAAAATTATTTTGTTATTTCTGTACATATTATACTAACAGTATTTCGTCCTTAGGGAATTCGTGAAAAGTCAAGTGAGGATGTTTGTTCTTCGAATTCCGACATCCATCGTAAGAGCAAAGTGCACGTGGAGGCGACATTGTTGCAACAAAAAATCCATTCAATTATTTAATGAAGAATTACTCGTTAACACACGTCTTTATACCGCTTTTTCCGATCAAAATTATTATTATATTACAAAATTACAACTATATCACGAATATTCTCGTTTACGCACGTTAAATCAGCTATAGTAATAAAAAGTTTTTCCCGCTCGTCTTAGATCTCCGCAGAGGACAGTAAACTGACGAATGACGATCAGCTGCTTCTTTATATGTATTTTTTCTTACTTTTATACTCTACGAATACTTTCAGGGAAGGAATAATTTGCTTCATACAAAGAAATATAACAAAATTTAGAAAGAAATATAATAAAAAGCATTATATTTTAACATAAATAAAATTCTTATTTCTTTTTATTCGCATTCTTCGTAAATGTACATAACGGTATATCTATATACATATCTTCACGTAGCGCCATCCAGTGCCGGGGTAACAGAAGTAACTTTCCTGTTACCCCAGTTTTGGTCACCGGCGCTAACCAAGAAATACGCTTCTATAAGCGTCTATATTCGTTGGTACCACTTTCTCTCTCGGCGCCTGTTCGAGAATGTTGTAATTTCGTCCTCGTTAGTAAAAAAAAATAGTATACGCTACTCGAGAGAAAAATTAGCCAGCCCAGACCTCGTGTTTGTCACTCTCGCTTTTGTCTAGGGTGTTAATTTACACTAGTTCTGGACTGTCCAAGTTTTTTACTCCTTAGTGGTGTCATCTACTGTTTCATGCGATAAACGTACAATTTGATTTTAGGCCTCATTTCTACGTGGTTGTAAAATAAGCCCCTTACATAAACCTCCATATAGCTCCGAAAACGGGACTAAAAATCGCATTTCAGCTTTGCTGGTCCTCGGACCACAACGAGGACCATCGAAGCCTACAATTCTATTTGTGATACTCATTAGAGAAGCTCGATGAATCGTACGCAGATAAAAGGCGCTTGAGTTAAATTGAGCTTCTCACACTTTGTGTTATAAAAGACGGATCAATATACATGAGCGAGAAATAGATTTCACTTTCATATTACCTTTTCACACGAGGATAAAATCATTTTATCGTACTAGTATCTTAATGTGCTATTAAAGTCCTTGCTACAAAAAGTACCACTGCAATAATTTAATTTAAAAACGAGAAAGATTCTACTCTCACTTAACCCATTATGGCCTAAACGGACATTTTTTTTTTTTACTTTTTTCAACGGCTTTATTTAGTATAAAATCGCACGAAAAAAAATTGAGACAAACCACTCCCGATGTAAAATTGTTTATACTTTTGATTTATGCATTCAGAATTTGAAAAGAAAACGCGTATTACCAAAGTTATATTGGTTTATTAAACAAAAAAGACGCATTTTCGAGTGATAAATTCTTTTCATTTCGTATTTTTAAATGAAACCAACCAACCTTTAAACCCTCGTCTGAATTTTCGTATTTCATTCATCGTATGTAGTTCGATTTCTAGCTTTGGCGAATAAATCGCAAGCAGTAGCGACAGCGATAAGTGATCATTCAGTGTAGAAAAACATTGCGCTTCTTTTTCTCCAAACAAAAATCTAACACATTTCATTTGTAACGGTATATTACGCGTTACAACAATTGCCTATCTACCCTAGAGCGAACAGCACCCTCGAACTAGCCTAACTAACTTAAAACCTATCGCACTTAGAACTTGCGTAGATCCCTCGAAGCAGCTGAAGACGACGAATAGCAGCCTTCTCCTCAGTAGGGACAGCCCCACCACTCTTAGGCTGCTTGCCTCTTCATTGACCCTCGTTTATGGTCCATTCGTAGTCTCGAAAACCTGTAAGCAGACAAGAAGACACATTTAAATATCTGAAATATATAAACTAAGGATTCAAAACATGCTCACCATCTCCAGAGAAAAGAATACTCTCACCACCTCTGCACACTCGACTTAGAAATACACAGGATGCCGGATACTCGCTGTCATACCTGAAAAATAGATTATAACGTGAAATACTACGTCATTTCAATTCGAAGATTGGACTTAGCTTTACATTTTCAGCTGACTACAACAGCTGCCACCGAAAAACAACAGCAGCAGGACACAGACAAGGAAAAACACTCAACAGTCTGTCCGCACGGCCTGTCCAAAACCTGAAAATAGAAATGACACTTATGAAATAACTATCGAAACTTGAAGTAAGAAAGAAAGCTAAATTACCTTTGTACGCATCCATCGTAGAAGCTGGTAGTACCATGAAGGAGCCGCTAGAATCAGAAAAGGAAATCACCAATTACCAAGACCGAATACCAAAAGCTGCGCTGCACCTGTAAACACACAAATAACACTGGATATTAACAGCAGCTCCTCGAAACTCTTTTTTATACTAATTTAGACCTCACTTAGAAGAAGTAGCAGCAAGAAGAATCTCTCCAACGTCGAAGCAGATAAGCAGCATACACACTAGAGAAGTGACACCTAACCTCGAAATCGGAATCAGCTCGAATCTCGCAGATGGGTGGCTGTATCATCCCCAGATCTTCACCACTTATGCAGCTGCACTAACGGAAGAAACCCATGAAGAGTTAACACTTCTTCTCTCGTACATTCTTCAAACGAAGAGAATAAAAAGTGCACTTAATGCCATACACACGCTCAACAGAGAGAGAAAGAGACACAAACATCAGGTATAGCAGCGCTCACAAGCGCAACCGTAGTCACCAAGACGCTCGACTTTAGACGAAGCGGAACGCAGGACAGATAAGCGGGCGACTGAGCAAGGGGTAAGCTCGCGGAACGAACCTACTCGCGAGCACTTGATGCTTCGCTCTGTCTGTTCGCTCCGAGACGCCGTTGAAATAGGTCACCTCGTCGAAATTGTTTAGAACATTGTAATTCGTCTGGCTCGTTTATTGTGTGACGTTCCCACGTCACAGGGTATTCCCTGATAGCTTTCGCTACCAGGTATCGTGTCGAGACCTAGCTATGAAGACAAAAGAGACTTTTTATTGCAAAATCTTACCCGCCCCAAACGTATCAGGGCATAGGAGATGTAGCGGAGAGCGTAACGGTGTCCGCTTGTCGCCACCCTGATACTTCTGTTTTACCCCGATGGACCTATCTATTCCATTGAATAATGGGATAGATAGGCCGGAAAATGGGAGAAAAACTTTCCTCATTCTGAGTGTAAGTAAGCTCGCATTGGCTTACTTACAGTGGAGCAAGTACTCGTTCCAGTGGATACGGACGGGATGGGTTCGGCAAGGATATTAGAGCTGCCTTACTCGCCTCGACTATCTCGCACTGGATAGACGATAGAGATCTTGGGCTTCTCGCTCACCCAAGTTCGGTAGCTGACGTATTGTCTTACTACTTGACTGGAGAGCACACTTTAGGGTGTAACGAATTTGTAGAGAAAGAGCACTGCTTACTCTACAAATCGTGAGAATACTCAAATTTGGTACTTATTCTACAATAACACATACACAATACAAGAGACTTCTATCCACTATCGAGTAATGGACAGTAGATAGAAGTTAACTTGCTCTCTTTTCACGAGGCTAAATGGAAAAGTGATACACTTTTCCATCTCGCTCGTGAAAAACCCAGTTACGGGTATCTGATTCGTCGGGAAAGCGCAATGCTTTCTCGACTTTCTGAGAGAGTTTTTTACCCTTAAAATTAGTTTATAATAAATAAGTCCCTTCACGACCGCACAATTGATCGTGAAGGAATTATTCCATGTACTTCTGTGCGCCGGGTTTGTCGAAAAGCGCAATGCTTCCTCGACTCACCAGGGCACAGTGCTCTTCAAGCACAGCGAGTCCGCCTTGGAGAACGCAATGTTCTCCAGGCCAACCGCGAAGTAAAAATATTCTTGTTTCAATTACTCTGTCCGAGTTCGTTGACGTTTACAATAAATGTGCAGCTATTCGGCAGAGCCTTGAGGTTTAAAAGGAATGAAAGTATTGAAAAAGCAGGCTAAATATTGAAATGAAAGGTATATTGAACGAGGAGAGCTGTTTCAAGAGTGGTTGATCGGGGTGATCTCGATGGCGCTTATATAGCTGTTTGAGGCGCGGACATCTGGTGATTTCCCCCTCTCTTCGTAGGTGTTAAATTGATTGTCGCTAGTATCTCGCGGCTTGTTGGTGTGCGCGCGTGTGTGTGTTTGATTCGCACATCTGGCGCTCGCATTCTTTCTCTCTCGCACTCATTATATCTTACTTAACGCTTATAATATAGTGTTTCGCTTTTATATATCGCATTTAAATTGAATAATATTTTGGGTATATTATTTATATCTATTTAAATAATGTCAATTACTTTAAATTATTTATTTTAATTTTTTTGTTTATGTTATAACACTTATGTGTGTTACAATCGCCACGTGCCCAAAACCATCGCTCAACATTGAGATTGTGAGAGGTTTCGACTTCGTTTGAACTTCGTAAAAGTAAGCTGCACAGATATTATTGCGCCAGCACTTGATTTCTAAGACGAGAAATCAAGTGAGAGATACGTCGCGGAAAGTTTTTCGAAAAACGCGAGTGAGTATCGTCATATCGCCGCGGCTTGTCGAAACTAATATTCCCATCGTCGTTATGTCGTTATTTTTCGAAACTAGATTCTCGTCGTTGAATATTTTCGAAATTAAACTCTCGTATGTAACTGGTTACCTTCGAAATTCGGGCTGTACTTGAATTCGTAATCCGGAACAGGGGTCTCGCGACTAGTTAGCCGTAATACTTAGTTTTTTGTTCGTGCCGAGAAACAAACTCGGCTGGCGCTGAACTATTAAAACTCGGGTCGTACAATTTCCTGTGTTTTTCTAAATAAATATTTCGTCAGTTATTACTGTTAACATTAATTGATTAGTGATTTATTGCACCCTCTTCCATATAATTAGTGAATATTATCGATTTCGTTTTAATTCTAAATTCGAATCTATTTAAACATAATTGGTATACTCAAATGTGAATATATCGTTATACTTTATTAAATCATATAGCGACTTTGCCAACACTGAAAATTTATATATGAACCTACAAAAATAGCTGGCTAGTGCTACCAATCGGTGTACTTCTTTGGTGTTTCGCGGCACCGGGTATTCTTTCACTGATTCCATATTTGCATTGCACGGTCGTATTCGGTGTTCGCTTACTTTATACCCGAGATAATCTACCTCGTTTTTCGCAAATTCACATTCGCCTAAGCGGAATTGTAGATGATTTTCTCCGGCTAATCTGAAAACTTCACGCAAAGTTTCTATATGTTCTGTCACCGTAACTGATGCGATCGAAATATCGTCTGCATATAGTAACATTTAGCGCTTTCGAATCTGAGGAATGAAAATTCTCATGGCAAATCGTAAAAATACTTTCGGCCCGTTAGTTTGTCCGAACGGACAGCGCAAGTATTCAAATTGTTTGAGCGGTGTCACAAACGGTGTTTAATCAGTATATTTAACGGACGATTCTGTCTTCTTCACGGGGAAAAATCTATTTCGCAAATCTAACGTCGTAAAGAATTTTTCTTTCATAATCTAATTTTTCATTAATAACTAAATTTTCGTTCGATCGAATCGGGCTATCCTTATAGTTGAAGTGTAGAATTTTTTCCAAAAATAAACTCTTCTACATTTAAAACCGAATCCATTTTTTTAAATAATCCGAGATTTCCGTTGACGTGCAGGCCCCTCACAAAATCGCGATCAAGAATTACAGCAAATGACATTGTGTTATCCGGTACGATAAAAAATTTAAGTTTTAACTTTTTCCGTCAATGTCAACAAACGGTTGGAAAAAACTATCAGTTTTTAGCCGCGAATAGTTCAAACCTACAAATTTGCATGCTGTATCTAGCAATCTTCTCTCGCTTGCAGCTTTTAAATAAAAATTTGCCCTTACCAAGTACGTAGGGGTGATATCTGCTGACTGCACGGCACATGCAGTTATAGATACTGTCCGGACCTCAGGATAATCCTTGATCTGATGACTCGTAGAGTTGCAGCGAAAACACGCTCCTTTCTCGCTCTTCGGTTCCTTGCAGTCAGTTGAGAGATGTCCCGTCCCTTGGCAGTTGAGAAAGCATAGCGTCTGTCGTTGCAACAAAGTTAGCGCTTTTCAGACTGCTTAGTAGCACTTAACATTGGTTTTTCTCGACGATCGCCCGTTTTTTTTCCTTTCAGAGATATATTCTGGAATGCTTCCAGAAACTTTTCTTTTTCCTTAAAGCCCATCGCTCGAGCTTGGTTTTGTAGTGTCAGCTCAGAAATACCTTCGATTAAACAATCGACCAGTTCGTCGTCCGCGATTGGCACTTGGTTACCCATAATCACTTTCTCGTGATAGTAGTTTATAAATGTTTTGGTTGTTTTCTACGTTCTTGCCTCAAATTCTTTCCGAAGAGTTACTTTAGACGGACGGTGATCGAACATACTTACGAGCTCCAGTTCTCGAGCATTGACTTTGTCATCTGCCTCTCTTCGTTCGAGATTAGCGAGCATCTCCCGATTCGAAATTGTTTGGTTACGCTCCTCTACCTCTCGGATTCTCATATTTTCTGCATCTTCAGCGACCTTCCAACTTTCTTCCTCCAGCTCCCATATCTCTGGACAGTGTGCTTCCAGTCTCGAAATAAGTTCGGCCTTCGCTCCAATTATCGGCAAATCGTATTTTCTTAATAACACAGGCCAACAAATTTTAAAGCCAGAGACCAGACCTAACATTTCCGAAGGATTTTGATGCGCTGAATCCGAATTCGAGCTCAAAATTGCTCCTGTACGTCAGGTTTTCTAGATATCCTAACCTAAAAGTGCAAAAAACGCGTTTTTTAGCTGTTTTTGAGGTTATGTAACCGAACACGAAAAATGTCTACCACAAAAGCTAATATGGAATTTGAAAGTACTAATCTTCCCCTTTCAAACATACTTGGATTTATTAGGATACCTTTATTTTTCACCAAAATATTGTAATTTATATTGGATAACGGAGAAATGGCCAGACAGATTAGAGTGGACAATTGGTCAGTATAATGTTGTTTATGAAAGTCTTGTTGACGGCCGCCATATTGGATCTTCTAGGGGTTATAACAAAAAACTGACACCGGCAATAGAAAGGGCATCCTCGAAAACCCCTGAGATAATATTTTGAAGAAAAAATATCGTACCGTCAGCAATAGAGAATGCGTTGTATAAATCTGAACACCTCAGCGTTAAGGG
>UELU01098908.1:0-21345 GCA_900490025.1 Megastigmus dorsalis
CTATTATAGATTTAACTATACGGAATATATATTGATCATAAAAAATAATTTTTTATAATAATTCAGTTACTTATGCTTTGAACTATTTTTATTTATTTTATTGATTATTTAAATAAAAATTTATATTTAAATAATTTATTAAAAGGTGCCGTTTGGAGTAACATATAGAGAGTCGTTGTAATAGGTTTTTCAAAATTATTTTGTTACGAATTGTTAAAATAATTGTGGTTTAAGCAATTAATTGAAATAAACTATAGAAAAAAAGTAAATCTAATATTTTACTTATGCAATAATTTAATACCGAGATTTGGCTTGTTTGCCGTAGTACTAAATAAAGAATATATTTATAATTTTTTTTATAATAAAAAATTATACCATTTTTTGAAACAAATTTTCAAAAGACTGCATAAAGTATACTTTATACATACTTTATGATTATTTATAATACTTTAAGGTCCTTCTATTTTGTCAGTCGCCAAAAAAATATTAATTGAAAAGAATACTTTGTTATTACTATTTGAATACTATAA
Source organism: Megastigmus dorsalis (assembly GCA_900490025.1). Taxonomy (NCBI): domain Eukaryota; kingdom Metazoa; phylum Arthropoda; class Insecta; order Hymenoptera; family Megastigmidae; genus Megastigmus; species Megastigmus dorsalis. Next base: position 531 of record UELU01098908.1, read on the forward strand.
GTATTGAGTCAATGTGGACATAAGAGCATTCTTAAAGAACTCTTTTTTTTGTAAAGTGTGCTTATTGGGATGGCTGGATCATTTTCCACTTTTTATTAATATAAATAAAAAATTCACCAATTAAAAACTAGATAAAAAAGGAACTTAATGTAGAACTAATTATAAAACACTGGGTAGGTTTGCAAATGAGTTTAACTGGAATCAGTATAAACAAATCGTAGATCCTAACGAAGCAATAAACAGTTTAATTGAAGGAATACAAAAATGTACAGAGAAATCTAAGTATAAATATATACGACTAAAAGAAAGAATATACCAAGAAAAGATTGGATAACTAGTGCAATACTAAAATCATGTAAAAATAATCCAAGACAAATATGGTCAATAATTAACTCTAAACTTGGGAACACAAAAAAAGTAGACAATAGAATAAGTGAAATTATCAATCAAAATAATATATCTATAAAAGACCAAAAAGAGATTGCTAACACTATAAATGATTATTATTGCAATATGGGAAAAAGCATGAGCAACAAAATTAACATGCCAAACAATAAAATAATTAAATTACCTGAAATGAACGGGAATACAATTTTTGTAAAATCTATAGATAGTTCAGAAATAAAAAAGTCATAGGAAACTTGAAATCCAAAAATGGAGGTGTCGACAGAATACATGCCACAACACTAAAAGTGATCTCGAACAATGTATCAGATATTTTAGCAGATATCTTCAATAAATGTATTGAGAAATTCATATGGCCTGATATCCTTAAATCAGCTGTGATAGTACCAATTTTCAAATCTGGGAGAAAAAGTGAAATCACAAACTATAAACCAATATCTATGATATCAAATGTGGCTAAAATTTTTGAAAAATTAATACATAATAGATTTCTAGAATTTATAAGTAAAAGTAAAATTCTAAGTGAAAAACCATTTGGCTTTATAAAAACAAAAGGAACAAAAATGCATTAAGTTATATAACTAAATGAATATATGAAAAATTAGAGAAAAGTACTCCAACTACAGTAACTATCCTTGACTAATGCAAGGCTTTTGATACTGTAGACCATAAGATACTTATAGATAAACTATATGCAATTGGAATTAGAGGGAAAGCAAATAATCTAGTACTAAGTTACTTAACTGATAGGAAACCAAAGGTAAGGTTGGGGGAATGTGAAAATGAATATAACACAATCAATACAGGTCTACCTCAAGGAATAGTACTAGGACCACTGCTTTTTCTGATATATGTTAATGATCTATTGATTATAATGCCAGAAAATTCAATATTATCCTATGCTGATGATACAGCAATCATCTCAGCTCGGCCACATGGAGATCTCGGCGCGCCACACCGACTCTTCTCCTATCAATTACGTGCCTCATCACGCGGTTGTCAGAAAGGACGAGAGCCGCAAGATTCGCGTCGTATTCGACGCATCGCAACCGTCAGCAAACGGAAAGTCGCTCAACGACTTCTTGCACGTGGGGCCCAAGCTGCAACAGGACGTATCGACCATTGTCACACGCTGGCGCCTCTTCAGGTACGTGTTTATGGCGGACATCGTCAAGATATTCCGCCAAATAAGGATCCATCCGGACGACGCAGGCTGCCAGCGCATTTTGTGGAGGGCCACCCCCGAAATGCCGATGCAGGAGTACCCGCTCCTAACAGTTACCTACGGAACAGCTTGCGCACCGTACCTCGCCATCCGAGTACTACAGCAGTTGACGGAAGATGAAGACGATAAGTATCCTGTTGCAGTCAGCATCTTGCGCCATCACATTTACGTAGATGACGCCCTGGCCGGTGCAGTCGCGCTGCATGACGCGCGACTGGCTCGTCGCGAACTCCAGGAGGCTGTAGCTGCTGCAGGCATGGATCTCGGCAAATGGTCGGCCAATCACCCGGCCATTCTCAGCAAAACGGAGATACCAGACGTCTCGGTACGCACCTTTGAGCAGCAAGACACTGTTGCTACGTTAGGACTCCAGTGGTCTCCAGGTGCTGATGCATTCCACTACAAGGTGCAACTACGTAGCTACTCCACCGTGACGACCATGCGCTCCATCCACAGTGAAGTCGCCAAGCTCTACGACCCCATCGGGTGGCTAGCCCCAATCGTCGTCCGCGCCAAGGTGCTGCTGCAGCTGCTCTGACTGTCCGGCACGGATTGGGACTCGCCAGTGAGCACCGAGACACGGGATCGCTGGAAAAGTTTCACAAAACAACTCCCAGCTCTAGAGGCGCTTCGTATTCCACGCTGGTGCGGGGTCGACAGCCACTCCAGTTGGCATCTTCACGGCTTCTCGGACGCATCGGAGAAGGCCTACGCAGCTACGGTATAATTGGTACTCTACGACAGTAACCAGCAAATACAATCAACATTGCTTGCCGCGAAAAGCAAGGTAGCGCCGATCAAGACGGTGTCATTGCCGCGTCTTGAGCTTTGCGGACCGGTACTGCTCGTAAGGCTCCTGCGCAAGCTGCAAGAAGACCTCAGGACCGATGCAGCTAAAATCCATTGCTGGACGGACTCACAAGTAGTCCTCGCATGGCTTCAAGGACATCCGAACACATGGAAGAGCTTGGTGGCGAACAGGGTTAGCGAAATCCTGACCTCACTGCCGACTGCGAAGTGGGCTCACGTCCGCTCAGCGCTAAATCCCGCTGATCTGGCCACACGCGGCGCTACATCCAACGACCTCATCCAGAATCAGCTGTGATGGAAGGGTCCACTAGATCTACTTACCAACTCGGAGCAGCCACCGTCACCAAGCGACTACCAGACGGACATCGATCTGCGCGCGACCACCACCAGCTTTCACACTGCCTCCCAGGAATCAGCGCTGGAATCGCTCAAGTCCAATTTCTCGTCGCTCTCCCGCATGATCAGGGTGATATCTTTCGCCCTTCGCTGGGTGCCAAACGCTCACTTGTTGCGGAGCGAGCGACTCACTGCAACGCTCAGCGCCGAGGAACTACGGAACGCCAAGCTCAAACTGATACTCGCCGTGCAACCGGAACATTACGCCGCCGAGATCGCTCTTCTGCACTCAGGCAGACCTTTAGCCGCAACAAGCACTCTGCTCCACCTCAATCCATTCATCGGAGACGACGGACTACTATGAGTCGGCGGACGTCTGCAGTTTTCCATTCTGCCGTTCAACGAGAAGCACCCAGCCATACTGCCTCGAGCCAGCTACTTGATCACGCTGTTGATCGACGACGCACACATTCGCACACTGCACGGCGGACCACAGCTCGTGCACATTCATCTACTACGGCAGTACTTGATACCGCAGGTGTGCAATTCAATACGCATGAGATGCCGCCTCTGCGTGAGATGTCGCCGATTCCAGGACCGACCACATCAGCAACAGATGGCTCCCCTTCCCAGCGTTCGCATCACCCCCACGAGGCCATTCCATCCAGTCGGAGTGGACTACGCGGGACCCTTCATGCTACGCACTTCCAAGGATCGAGGACAACGCTCCTACAAAGGGTACATTGCTGTCTTCACCTGCTTCAGCATCAAAGCCGTGCACATCGAGGTTGTATCCGATTATACCTCACAAACATTCCTTCTAGACTTCAAACGATTCGTTTCTCGCCGAGCCTGTGTTCCGTTGTTTTTAGCGACAACGGCACAACTTTCCAAGGGGCGGATTCCGAGCTCCACCGTAATTTCCGAGCGGCGTCGAATGGAGAAATGGCCGCTGCAATATAGGTGGAAGGAGTGCGATGGTGCTTCATACCACCAAGAGCTCCTCATTTCGGTGGCCTGTGAGAGGCCGCCGTCAAATCCTTCAAGAAGCATCTCCAACGAGTCATCGGCGACTCCAAGCTGACTTTCGAGGAGCTCACTAAGCTGACGAGCTGCATTGAGGCCTGTTTAAACTCCAGACCGCTCAGCCCAATGAGCGTCGATCCCACGGACCATTCCGCGCTTACTCCGGGGCACTTCTTGGTGGGGACGGCTCTCACAGCACCGCCTGAGCCAACCATGGCTGACTCCGAGCCCACTGACGTCGCACGCTGGAAGCTCGTCACCCAGATGCGTCAACACTTCTGGCGACGCTGGTGCAAGGAGGTGCTTCATCATCTCCAGCAGCGGTCTAAGTGGCTCACGCCGAATAACCACCCATCGCCAGGTGACCTCGTCCTCCTCACGGACGATCAACAGCCTCCCTTGAAATGGCCGCTCACACGAATCGAGGTATTGCATGCCGGACCCGACGGCCTCAATCGCGTAGCTACTCTACGCACCAGCACCACCACACTGCAACGTCCACTGGTCCGCCTCATCCCACTGCCCATCAACTACGACGCGTCCAGCCATTTCACCGCATGGAACTCTCGATAACGGGACCTTGCATGGCGGGCGGCAGCGTGACACCAAGAGCTCAAGAACTCAAGAACAAGCACAACAACACGTACACTCTACATTTTACACCCCACAAATGCAAACAGTTCTAATCTGTCTCTTTCTCTCGTTTCAGAGCTCTCGACCTTCTCTCGCCTATCACTACCCTGCAGATCCCAACCGTGGCTCTTCGCCAAGGACGGTAACCCCTTTTCTTCTCATATCTACATCTAACAGTCATTTTAATTAACACTTCTTTCAGCTATCATCGTTGATGACTCTCAACGAGGCGGGCGGGATGTTCGGGCCGATAGCGCAGATCGCACACTTATCGGTGCCGAAGCGCTCACTGCCCCTACTTTCACTCTTGCGCTCAAGCTTTCTCGAAGGCGCCAGCGCGCATAAATTATCGCGCTTGCACGCCTCGGCCTACTCCGCTTCCGACGGCCTACTGCGTGGCACCTTCGCGAGAGCACGAGCCTCTTAAAACACGCGTGAGTAACACACACACAAAGAATCATACACAGAACCGACGCAATTAAACGCTCTGCATTTATATTTATTTTATAGACAATTGTACCGCGACACGATCACACGTGTATACACACGAACAGTGAATAAATTCACAGTGTCTTAATACAGAATAAACGAACATTTTAATTTAATTCTTCGCCCTTTCCTTTTCGAGCACGAGGTCCGGGCTATCACGTTTTACATTTTGCGCACGCACGTCTGGGTTCTCAATCGCGAAAGCTCACCAAGACTCATGGCTCAAACAAAAACTTTGTTTCTATTTATTATACAGGATGTCCATACATCCAATGTTATTAATCTTAGAGGGCTGCTGTTCCTTATTCTTTTTTGCAGTATACATGTGAATTTCATTCAGAAAATTCAAACAAAAAGGAGTGGACAAAAAAAATTTGAGTTTATACAGTTTTAAATTTTTGTTAATTAACTAATAGCGCGTATAATTAATAATGAATCATCAACTAGTTTACGTTAGTTAATATCTAACTGTTTTTTATTGAAAAATTTCTTTTTCTTCACCGTAAATAAAATACTTTTTTTTTTATGTTATTAGAGAAATATTATCGTTAGAAAATTAACGCATATATATATTATTGAATATATATATATATATAATAAAATAATATGATAAAAGTTATTTTAACTACAAGTAACGTTTGACTTTTTATAAAGATTTAATAAAGATTTATTATATAAGAATGTTAATAACAAGGTTGTTTGAAATGAAGCTTTGTTACCAGTGGTTGATTGTACATAAACAATTTTTTAATTTTTCCTTAATACTGACTTACTCAGCTTTAGACACTACTACTCATTTGGCAATGCGTTAAAAGCTCAATTGCTATATAACTATTTCTAATGCTTATAGCTTTTTCTTGTTTCTGGCAACATTATGCACTTATTTATAGCCCTGCAAAATGCTTGAATGCACCGTGGTAAGGCAGCATTTCGCGTATATGACTCTCTCATCGAGGTGTTATATTTTGAGGCTGACGTATCTTACGCGCGTTGGGGTACCTCTACTGGCTTCTACCGGCTATCCTCCCGGTTCGAGAGCCAGCGTCCACGTATAGTAATTTATGCTTTTTTCAACTCTCTCTCTCTCTCGCCGTTCTGCCGTGTGTTGGCTTATCTTCAGCTGTGATATGCTACCGCTTATTCGGTGCTTTCATTCGTTTCTTACGGACTGATTCGCTCCGTTGTGAGGCTTGTGCTACGTGTACTTAATATATTAAGTGTTGTCGTAAAAAAATTCTCTTTTTAATAATGGCGATCTTTTTCGGGAGTGAACCTTCTGACTTCGTGAAGGTGCATCATGATCAAACGTTATTGGAGATGACCAAGCTGATCCACAATTTTAGGGCTCGGGATGCTCCTTTCTCTGTGCACGTGGTACGTATATATTCAATTGTTACACATATATAAATTTGTGGTACAATCTTCCGTTAAAAATTTATAATTTGTTTATAAATTCTTTAAACAAGAAAAACTGTTTTCTTTTCCTTTAAATTTAAACATCGTCGAGGGAGCCGATGGTGATTCTATTGAGATCACTATAGAGTGTGAGGTGTCTTCTGCCAGTGACGAGGATGCAGAGGATATCGTCGCGGGTGGAGCAGGCGCCGTGGAGGGCGATTTCTCTATTACGTTTGGTGCTGGAGGGCCCACGGATTAGAAGGTATCCGCTTTCATAACTCTCCTCAATGGGATCGTGGAGGACGAGCTGCTTACTCGACAGGGTGCACCATCCGAGGCTTCTCCTTCTTCTCCTTCAAAAGAAGATCCGTCCAATAATTAGTGCATAGTTCGATGAACGAGTAAATAATGTTGAAATAATGTTAATCAAATTAAGCAAAATTATTTAGTAGTTAAAATATCATGCACAATGTTTTTCGACACCTTAAGTTATAAAAAGGAATAATGTAATAAATAGTGTAATATACATGTTTTATTTAATTTGTCCTTTCCTTTTTATTATTGTGGTTTCAAGTTATTTATGTATATATTCTGATCTCAATTTAATTATATTTAGTTTATTACAAGGTACGTAATTAGAGTTGGTACATTGCAGATGTTTAGAATTATTCTTTTTTTGTTTTTTTCGAGTAGTTCGTTCGAACTACGACGCAGTTATCGTTAGTATCAAAATTATGTTAATTTTACCAGGAGATGTAAAATAAATTATCGATCTCCACGGAACCATAAGGGTTAATTTAATTTAAATTTTTGTTACTTATTTAAATGTTAAATTCAAGTTAACTTAGGTTAATGTCTTCAATCAGAAGGTTAAGTTTTCACGACTGTAGATCTAATTCAAAGAATCTTAAATAGATACATCTCAAAATTCCAAGTTTTTTTATTATAAAATGAACAATACTTTTAATTGAAACCAGTACCCTGATTTGTATATTATTTATAGTATTTTACGTGATAGCGGCATGAGGATGCGATGAATTAAATTAAGTTAACAATAGATGAATTAAGAGATTTCATCTATTTGCGAAATTTACTGATTTATTGAATCCTATTTACCTACTAAATGTTCTCGAATACCTGCTCTTATGATATATGTACCAATATATTTGCGCCTATATATATATATATATATATATACACATATATACAGGTGCACATATCCGAACGGGAGATAGTTTCCCTTCTTTTCTTTCGGCGATAATTATCAATTACAGTGGGTGTGAATTTAAAGCCATGCATCTCTGTCGAGTAGTTTTTTTTGCCAAATAATTAAAAGGAAAATTTTACGGAGTCGCGGTGAGAGCCATATAAATCTTTTTTGTAGTCTTTCGTTCGACTTTCTCGTCGTCTTGCGTCCACTGGTGTTTATTTTTCTGCGTTTTCACACTTTTCGGGAGATAACGTAGATAGTCCCACGCGTGGAAGAGTTATCTGCGTTTCCTCTTACGCGTGAAAAAGTGGGATAATTCTACTGGAGACTGCTAAGCGCTCCTTAATATAAAAACGACGAATCTTGCAGCGTCCAGTTCTGTTTCGTTCCTCCAGACAGATAGGTTCTGTCCAGCTACTCCGTTTTGGTAAGTAGAACAATTTCTTTCTTTTTTTTATTTGATTCTCATGCCTCCTTACGTTAATGTATGTTTTTTTTTCTTCTCACTTCTATTCCTTGTTACTTATCGCCCTTTCTGATTGTAGGTGGTGTGCAAGATACTGCTGAAGTATGTCCTCGAGTCGTAGCGGTCGTCGTGGTGATAGGAGTTCTGGTGACACTTGGGCTAGGAATAGCTCGAGGAGAGTCCCCTCTCAGCTTGTTGATCCCGAACACTATGACTGGGATATCCCGTGGTCATCGTGCGTTGATGATCGGCGGCGTCGGCAGACTCGAAGGGCGTCTGACTTTTACTTCGTCATCCGGTTCCGTACACCTGGGATCCTGTCAGCGGGGCTTATCGTGCGGTGCCGAATTTCCGGTGTCCTCATCATCATGAAGCTACTTCGTCTTCCGCCTCTCGTGGCCGTGAGCCGTGGCTCTCATTGCCATCGATGCATTGGTTGAACAACGGCAACCGGGATTGGTCCACAGGTGCATGGTCCTGGTCACCTTCGAATCCGTCTGAGGGTGATGGCGAGGAATCTCGCACCCATTCCCGACGCCGTAATCGAGGACGAGGTCCTCGTCTTGATCAATGTCTTGCAGAACGTCCTGATGCAGTTATAGCTCCTAGAGGCTCCGACAGGCGACCCGTAAGTAATTTTAATTCATTTTTTTATGTTTCTTTCTTTCTTTTTTCGTGGTTGTCATTCGTCGTACTTGATTTTCAGTATCGTTTGTGTCGAAAGGGAGTCGCCAAACGTTTGTGGGCGAGCGGGTCCTCTCAGCGGGAGGATGAATCGCTTCGCGAGACGACTGATTACTCTATTGATATAGATGCAAGGATGAGCAGTGTTTCTTCTAGTGCGCGGCGGCAGTAAACTTTTCAATATTTTTTTCATACACTTTTTTTTTATTGGTAATTGATATTAATTATTTATTTTAATTACAGGCTCTTGAAACCCGGCGGCGTCCTGTTTCTTGACGTGCCGTCGGATCAGAGGGGGCGATTTTGTCGCAATTAGAAGCTGTGATGGTGAATCTCAGCCGTCAATTAGACCTGGACGATGTCAGCGGAAATTCTGACGATGCTTTATCAGTCATTGGCGGTTCCTTGACGAACCTGTTCGAGCTTCCGGAAGATGTTCCGGAAAATGTTTCAGTTGATGTTCCAGATGAGGGCGAAGTGCTGCAAGCGGGACGTGTCACGCCTGCGGCCGCTGTTGGTGCAATGGAATTGCCCTCTTTTGTTCAGGCGGCTTACACTGCCGCTTTTCTGGACATCTTCCGCTGTCCCGTTTGTCAGGACTTTATGGTGCTGAAGTATCTGACGTGCACAGATGGACATCCGTTATGCCGTATCTGCGCTAGACGCGTAACCCGTTGTCCTATTTGTAGAGACAATTGGCCCTTTACTTCAGTGCGATCACTGGAACAGGCCGCTGAAGCCTCAAGCTTCCCTTGCCGTCACGCGGAGCGGGGCTGCAGTGAGTTTCCAGCAGGGCGAGACTGGTTATCGCACGCCAAGGTGTGCTTCCATCGCCCTCCGCCTATGTCTCCATCTAGGAGCGCTGTCCTAAATCTGCTGGCTACGTCCGATTTTCTATAATCGCGGGGTGATTTATTATATTTTACCTTATTATTATGATTCAATCAATTATTATGTTATTATATTATTATTACCATAGATTATATTATTGTATTATTATATTATATTATCATTATATTATCATATTATATATTATATTATATTGTTATCATCTTATATTGTTATTATTTCATTAGTATTTTTACTGACTACACGGAAAGACCTTAGTAAAATGGAAATACAATAAATACCAACGCATGTTGTAATAAAGAAAGCTAGAGTTGTTCATGTATTTTACAATGTAACACTGTAAAACTTCATCTTCTATATAACAATATTAATATAGTCCCTCCTGGAAAAGAAAATAAAAAGCTAATCCAAATTACTTATATTCTAAATTACTTATATTCCAAAGGTATTTTCGGAGAAGCTTGCAGGTGCTGCTGAAAGATTTTTATATACTATATTTGTCTAGGTACATACATGCGATAGTTTTTTTTTTCATATGGTAATTTAATTTATATTAGGGAACGCTCGTAATAATATTTGTATTATATATATCTAACCTAAATATTTCCATCTAAAAATACACTGCGCAACAAAATTATCCCAACAAGATTTTTCATCGAAAAATTGACATTTTTCAAATGCTTGTAACTCGCTCAATTTTCATTGTATTGATATAATTTTTTTTATTTTTGTAGGGAATTATGTGCACTTTCAGGAAAAAATGATATCCAATAGCTGCGAGACAATGCCACATTGCTATGTCTTAATCAGGCCTACCACCTTTTTTTCTTAAAAAACGCAATAGTTTGCACGTTTGCCTGGATTACCAAAAATTTTTTTTCAAAAAACCACAAATACCATCTTAAAGTGCACTTTCCAACAAGTATTAAATAAAATCGACCCTCTACGATTTTTTCTCACTGAGTTATGCCATTTTAAAGATATTCCTATGTTTTAGCGAAATACCGTCAACATCAGCATTACCCGATACGTACTGCGAGGGTTGGTCGGACTTACGCATCATTGTGGCCCTGAAAAGGGCCGATTATGTGAACCATTTCTTACGTTAGGGACCCCGCGGCTCGTCACTTCCGCAGTATTTTTTGATTCCAAACCCTATGCGCCTAAGACCTTTAGCAACGTGTATTACCACCTCGCTGACGAATTACCTCTCCTAAACGTTGTTGCATATTAATGCATGCTCTAATTGAATCTTGAGGTATCTCGTGCCAAATTTCATTCAGAATTCTTTCAAGCTCTTGGAGGCTAGCAGGAAGTCTCTCTAAGTTACGTAATCGCCTACCCATCATGTCCCACACATGCTCTATAAGATTGAGGTCTGGGCTATTAGCAGGATGAGGCAATACCTCTACGTTCTTTCCTTCCAAGTAAGTACGAGTTATCCTTGCAGTATGGGGGCGTGCATTATCCTGCATCAAGATGAAATTAGGGCCCATTTGCCCACGCATTCGAATTACGTGAGGACGTAAAACTTCGTTTATGTAACGTCCCGCTGTTAGTCCTGGGGGTGGGATAATCACTAAATCTGGTCGATGGTTTATTGATATTCCACCTCATACCATAACGGATCCTCCACCAAACGCTCGAGTTGGATCAACGTGATGTGGTGCAAAACGTTGTTGTCTACGTCGCCAAATTCGAATCCTAGCATCGTTTCCGTAGAGACAAAACCGAGATTCGTCTGTAAAAAACACATGTCTCCACTCTCTAGGTGTCCAATGTTGATAATTATGAACGTAATTTAGACGTGCTCGTCGGTGAACTGCTTCTAAATTAGGCACTCTAGCACGAATTCGTGATCTCAAACCCCTTTCATGAGGGCGTCTCCTTATCGTCTAAGCGCTCATTCGTCTGCCTGGTAAAGCATTATCCCCAATTTGATGCGCAACCTGCCTTGGGTTGCGCAGGGTTTTATTAACGATGTTGCGATCCTCTCGATTCGTAGTAATCCTATGTCGACCTTGACCAGACCTCCGGCGATAAAAACCTGTTTCTTCATACCGACTAAAAACGCGTGACACTGTTGAGCGATGAATCCCCATTCTTCTGGATATATCGCTTTGAGTCAGTCCCGCTTCTAGCAGGGCAACAATTCGAGCACATTGGATTTCAGTAAGCCGAGGCATTTCGATTAAGAATATGTTACTGAAATTTTTAATTGCTGTGTACGCTGTATAGTAAAATTAATGTTAAATGATCTTTCGCCTTAACTCTTGGCGAGTATGCCGCTTAAATTTTAACTTTATTTTATTTTAATTGATTTGTCGGTAGGATTAGTAATTTTACCAAAAGTGTGGAGCTGCAATGTTAAATGTAACGAAAACGTAGTGGTGTAATTTTAAATAAAGCTACACTTTTCATGGATTATTTTTAAAAAAATAATGTGGTTTCTTGGTTTATGAGGGTTTACAATAGCTTCCGGGGCACGAATTTATTAAATGGAATCTGATTATTTTTTCAGGGCTACGTATCGGGTAATGCTGATGTTGGCGGTATTTGGCTAAAACATAGGAATATCTTTAAAATGGCATGAGTCGGTCGAAAAAATCGAAGAGGGTCGATTTTTTTTTAATACTCGTTGGAAAGTGTACTTTAAGATGGTATTTATAGTTATTTGAAAAAAAATTTTTGGTAATCCAGGCAAACGTGCAAACTATTGCGTTTTTTAAGAAAAAAAGGTGGTAGGCCTGATTAAGAAATAGCAATGTGGCATTGTCTCGCAGCTATTGGATATCATTTTTTCCTGAAAGTGCACATAATTCCCTACAAAAATAAAAAAAAATTATCTCAATATGATGAAAATCGACCAAGTTACAAGCATTTGAAAAATGTCAATCTTTCGATGAAAAATTTTGTTGCGATAATTTTGTTGCGCAGTGTATTTTATCGATTGCGATAATCTTACTTACAATTTAGCATAATTACTCATACCTAAGTCATTAGTCCAAATATATAGCCAATTTTTACGACAATACTTTTCTCTTCGTATATATATATATTTTTTTTTGATTATTGAATTAATCATTAATTGCATTATGCATTGCGTTAAGTCTATTCTCTCACGGCTACTGAGGGCCGCGGAGAAAGAAGGAACATTAACACGCGATTATCGTGCATGTCGATTTGCGCACTGTATTATTTATATATTTGTATAATTTGTTATAGTATATGTATTCAAAAAAAAATGTTTTTTCTTTGGGTTATATATATATTTTTTTTTTATTTCTATTTATTATTTATTTGTTATATATATATTTATATTTCAAGTTGTTTACTTCGAGGTATATATATACTTATGTAGATGTATTATTATTATATATTTTTTTTAATTGTTTATTTAGGGATATATATATATGTATATATATCTATTATTAACATATTTCTAATAATGTAGTCTATAGAGTAGTAATCAGTGTTGCGCTAGGCATTGGGCCAGACGGATTCCCTACTTGACGTGGCTCGATAGTTATGACGGGAGGGGGAGGTAGCTCGTAACTGTGTTTAATAAGATCTACATGGACTACGCGCGAGTGTTTACCTTTCTGGATTTTGACATAATGTTTGTCATAATCGATTTCCAATATCTCGCACGGTCCTACGTATTCGCGGTCCGTTTTTCCGTACCTTGGTTTCTTCGGCAGATAGACCATTTCCCCTTCTCTGAAATGCTTGACATTCTGTTTTTTGTCATAATAAGATTTTCCTTGACAATTCCCTACAGGTATATTCGGGATTTCCTTGACTTGCTGCAGTGGTATATCGGGCTGAGCGCAATGAGTGTGCTCTGTATATACGTAGTAGTGCTACACGCTGTCTCCGTATGCTGTTGGAGCCTGGGAAGGGCCAATGCGTTCTTCTTGCGCTATTGGAGAGACAGTTGCGCTATTCTCTGTCGGCAAGTCCTCATAGTCCCAGAGTAGATTTCCGTCTTCCGAGGTGCTATCAGCTGGTAAGGGCACATCGGCCGGGTCGGCATTAGCGTTGCGAGTTTCTGGCGGATCTCGCTCTTCTGAATGCATTATTATGTCGTCACTGACGGGTGACGTAAGTTCTATGTTCCAGGTGAAGTCCGGTGGTGCTGGATTTCTCGCGTTTGGCTCGGACTGCGATGAGTCATTCAGTGGTTCTTGAGGTGGTATTATATCTTTTTCTATGTGCTCGGATGTATTTTCGTCTGCTTTGTGCGATTTTTCGTTATCTAATTCTCATATATTAATGCACAAGCCTGATTTTCCATTCTTCTCTTGTCCCTCTATATCGACTGCGAGCCGTAGTTTAGTATTTTGCGGTATAATAGGAAATTGTTGTTGCAATTTCTGAAATGTCCCTTCATTCGATTCCATTACGGGAGGTGTAATTAATACAGGATTTTCGACTGTCGGTTCGTTTACTTCGCATGATATTAAATTTGTCTCGCTCACAATATTAGGCGATTCCCTTTTATCCTGATTTTATATTAAGACGGATTTCCCGCTGGCTCGAATTGGGGAGAATGGTTCAGACCAGTCTTTGAGGCTGTTATCGTCATCTTTCTCAGAACTGTCTGATGGCGTTTCTTTAAATAGAGGCGCCTTTCTCCTTAGTGTTTGATTGCTAGTAGGAGCCGTATGTATTCGACCAGGGATTTCTTCGATAACGCTTCGTGGTGTACTGATCGCTTGAATATCACCACAAATATTTTTGTACTTGCGCATATATGGTAATTTTTCTTCTGATTTAGCTTGTCTTAGTATAGGTGATTTATCATGGCTGTTGGGGAATCGCACGCCAGTTTGCTTATCGGTGCGTTTGGTGTATTTTCGTTTTTGTTTCACTCGAGTAGACCAGTTTTCCTCCTCGCTTGAAGAATTCGTGGTTTCACTTTCTTCTGACGCATCCGATTCTCTAGGTTTTTCCCTTTCTCTAGGATTCCCTGAATTTTCTGTGCTTGATATAAATCTGCCTTCTGTACCTGCTGCTGTTATTCCTGGATTTTCCTGATTTCGTTTCTTTGATCGTAGGAAATACCGTATTTTCGCAAGCGGATCATCCTCGTTATAATTATCTTCCCTTTCGTGTTTATCTGCAAGTTCATATAGTTCGGCCTTAGGTCGTTCTGGATCCTCTTCTCCGTCGTGCAATACTGGATTGCGTGAAAGAGCGTCTACATATTATATCAAATTCATAACCTCGCAATTGAGCTTTTAAGCGATTGAATCTCAAATCGGGTTTTTTGCTGTTGCAGAAATGTTTCAGTGGCTCATGAACCGTTACGACAGTGAATTTTCTTCCGTACAAAAATGGGCGGAATTGATCCTTGGCGAAAATGATTGCTAGTAACTCCCGATCATATGTTGAGTATCGCAATTCGGGTCCTTTCAGACATCGTTATGCGTACGAACAAGGGTGATCTTCACCTATTTTTCCTTGTCCCAATATTGCTCCAATCGCATAATCGCTGGCGTTTGTCGTCACTATAAATGGTTGAGATAGCTGAGGGGCAGCCAATACTGGCTCCTTACATAGAATATCTCGTAAGTCGTCGAAAGATTTCTGCTGTTCTTCGCCCCATATAAAGTCGCCGGTGCTTCGTAGAAGACTTGACATTGGCGTAGCTATTTTCGCGAAATTCTTCACGAATCGCCTGTAATATCTTGCGAGACCGAGGAATGATTTTATCTTCTTTTTGTTCGTTGGTACTGGAAAATTTCGGACGGCTTCGATCTTTTTCGGATATGGCCTGATTTTTCCTGTTCCTGCTATGTGGCCTAAGAAACTTGCCTCTCTTTGAAGAAATTGGCATTTGTTAGGCTCGATTGTAAGATTTGCGTCGTTGAGCCGTTTCATGAGGCGTCGAAATTTCTTTCCATGTTCCTCCAATGTTGCTGCGAATACTACGATGTCGTCTAGGTAAATGTATAACTCGTTGCCCTGTAGTTCTGTTAATACTAAATCCATAAAGGCTTGAAAAGTAGCTGGAGCTTCCCAGTAGAGTAGCATTCCCATTCTGATATACTCATAGTGACCAAATGGTCCTGGAAAAACGGTTTTATGCGCTGACTCGGGATCCAAAGGAATTAATAAAAACCTGTTTTTAAATCAATTATTGTTATATATACTGCTGAAACCACTGAGTCTATGATGTATGTTTTTAACGGTAGCGGTTAACTATTCCCTATAGTGATTTCGTTTAAGTGTCGAAAATCTGTGTCCATTCGCCATCTCTTTTCTTCCTTATTTGTGCTTTTCTTGGGCACTTCTCACATCATAGATGAATATGGGCTATTCGATGGCCTAATTACTCCTGCTTCGAGATTCTTTTTAATTTGCCACTCCATTTCTTCTTTAATAGCGGGAGGATGCCGGAATCGTTTTGCTCGTACTGGAACATCCGTTGTAGTTATTATTTTGTGCGTAACTAAATGTGTGGCTTTTAAGTTTTCGCCTGGTAATCCAAAAACATCTGGGCATTCCTTGACTAATTCCTTTACGTGCTCTAGTTCTTCCTCGTTTAATAGCTTGATCGCCCCCTGATCTAATTCTTTTATTATTTTCTCCACTCTGTCTTCCTTATTCTCGAAAAAGATCTGTAAAATACTTGCGCGCTCAAAGTTCCTTTCATCATCAATATCATCGTTATTTACGTCGAGAACGTCGCATGTCTCGTGCATAGTTTCCCAGGGTTCCAAAGCAATTTCGGGTGGATCCATTTCCACCTCATTCTCGCTTATATTATAACAAATGGCGTACGCTTTATTACCAAATAAAATGTCCGGTTCTAAGCACTGGAGCGGGACAAAACCTACCTTTTCGTCTATATTCTTAACGCGCGTATATATAACTTGTCTCAGACGAGGGGGAATACAAAATCGTTCGTTTTGAACAAAGGGCACCTTTAGATCTCCAAACTCTACGCACTTTCGAGCAGCGTTTACCTGGCCACTATATTTTAGAAACATTTCCCAGCCCAAAAGTCCATCAGTGTCGATGGGGAAATTATCGGGTACTATATGGACTAGACACCATAATCCGCTTAATTCTAAATCAACACTTCCCAGGGTGAGGTATTCCCCTAGAGTCACTCCGCTTATAGCCACTAAATAGTTATTATTAATTGGTACATGTACATTTACCCAACGAGATTTAATGATCGAAAGATCGGCCCCTGTATCAGCGTAAAATCGGCTTGTCTCGTTTGTTAACTGGGGGCATTGCAAATCTACTATTCGAGGCTCGTGCAAATCTTATTGTCGTTTGCCGACGAGATGTTATCTTTTCGGGATTTAGCTTTATTGATTGCTCGGTCCCGCAGGTGCTGGGTGCCGAGCATCCTGCGACTTTAAAGGACGCTCATATTGTTGGTTCCTATATCCGTTATTATTCATATTATTGCTGTTCCGATAATTATCCCGGGGATTACCTCGATCGTCGTTATTATTTCTATTATTGTTGTTGTTCATGTTTCCGTTACGATAGTTATAATTTTCTTGGCCGCGATCGTAATTCCTATTTCTGGTATTATTATTATAATTGTTGTTATTATTATTTCCATTGGGGTATCGGTTATTGTTTCGGCTCTGATTGTTGTCATAACTTCAACACGGATCCATATCACTATTTCTATTTCTATTTTTGCACCTATCACTGTATCCTTGAGGAGTTTTAGCTATTTCTACGTACTTTTTGTTTGTTTATCGCAGGTGAAGCAACAGCGTATGCTACTGATGCGAGCGGCTGCATGGGATATGGAGTATATATACTACTGGCGCTACGTTGGCTGGCTGAGCTGGCGCTTCAGTTTTCTCTTTGCTAACTTGTCCGCTCCTTATCGCGTTCTCGAGTGCATAGCATGATGTATATAAATGTCCTCGCATGTGACAAAATTCGCACGTTTTCATTTCAAATTCTTTCTTTCTACATTCATCTTCCTTATGACTGCTCGCCTTGCAATAACCGCAGACTTCGGTAGCTGGGGCCAGTCACGCTGTGGCGGTATTAATTGTGGGTAAACTTGGCTGCCAGGTGGCAAGACAATTCGATATTTCCTTTAAGACATGCTCGATTTGATGTGCTCCATCGGCTGATGGAACTGCTTGGGGGCCTACGTCGAATCGACGAGCGCCTGTTTTTTGTTCGAAAATGAAGGCTTGTGCGATGGCTTCAGGCAGAGTTGGTGGATTTGTAGAGCGAACTTGGTGCTCTAGTGATCCGCTTAACCCGAATAAAAATTGTTCTAATGCCTCCATGTCGGCATGGCTTTTATATATACGCCTCTCGAAATCGACTAGGGAGTGATTAGCGTCGTAAAGGTTAAGAAGACGGTTATGCAGGGTTTGAATGCGGAGTCCATAGTCGCCCGCATTTTCCTCTGGTCGCTGGCGCACAACCTTGAGCTCGGCGAACACTTTATCCTCTCAGCCGACATTGCTATACTGCGTGGTTAAATCCGTGAGGAGTCTCACGACGGACTCATATTGCGTTAGGCGAGTCGTATATCCGTCTGCAGTGCGACCTTTAAATTTCAATGCGAGTGAATTAAGGACCCATCTTTCCAATTGCGACCCAAATTCTTGAACTACGTCTCGAACAGCTCGGCAAAAGAGTGCGAGCATGGGTTGCCGTCAAAGGTTGGTATAGTGTTCAGCGCCTGATGTAATGAAAAGGTCCAGTGCGAATCTCCATGTCGTTCGGTTCGTGGATATTGACGCAAGAAACTCGTCTGCCGGATAGATGCAGGAATTTCGTTGTTCGTTAGATCCTCGCGTGTATGCGCGATACTACATCGTGCATATAAGGTGTCGTCGCGTGAATTCATTCTCGGTCGTTCCTCTATATCGGGAATATTAGCGTCGTCTCCCATGTCTGCATAAAAGAATGCTCGTCGTGCGTCGCGCTGTGCGAGAGTGTCGAGTCTGTCTTTAGTTCGTAGTGGAAGACCTCCACTCGGCAAATCCCATTGAGATAATGTTTGATGTGTCGGGTGCTCGTTAAGTGTTTCAATTCGATCACTTCTTGATATACGATCTTGACTATTTAGGGTTTTCGGGATGTCCCCGGGGCCCTGAGACTGTATCGCAATGGCCTTGCTTGCGGCTGTGATTCACGTGATTTAATAATAAGATGGGTTCGTACGTTGCGAGCAATTTCTACGTCTGCCTTGGTAATATTCGGCGATTGTCCTAGTAAGGCCCTATCTAGTTTTCTTACCGCGAGTTCCGCGAGTTCTAAATTAGGTAATTCGAGCGCTATATCGGCTGCAGTAAGAGCGTAGCGTAAATCTAAAAAAGGCTTGTCATCCAGTAAATGTCCGTTCATTCCGACTGTCTGCATATTAATTAACGGTCGCCTGGATGCGCTTTACTCAAAATTTTCGAAGGGATTTTGATTTACCGATGCTGAGGCAGTAGCCGGTGTGTGTGGCGATGTTGGCATTATTTCGTTAGCGTCCGCGTTCTCCTTATTCATTTTCCTAGGTTTCTGGAAAATCGCGCGCACGTTGGAATAAATCCTTTTACCGCGGGTTGAATTTTGCCGACTTCTTAGTTCGTGAATTAAATAGAAATAAGGTTCTTTTTTCCCTTTTCTTGTACTGAAATTATTTACGATAAGACGCGGATACGAGCCTTTGACTCCGATTCTGATTGATGTTGGTTGATCTCAACCTCACGCACTTTCCCGTGGAAATAATATATATATATATATGCACTTTTATATGTAACTTTACTTACCTTACTAATCCCACGAAGGCAGTAAGTAGCAGTACGTTCATCCTTTCTTCCTGTCCTTCCTTCCTGTGTAAGGGCTGGTTGGCACCTTATCTGACGCGGGAGACGGTTTTTTTTACTTGGACCTTCGGAGGCTTTTTCGAAGTTCCTTAAAACTTTCGCGTTTCTTCACGAACAGAACCCCACACTTAGCACCAGAAATTTTATGTTACGTGTGAAGGGTTCTCGGTTCTGCTCATACTCAGGCGGGGGCCAAGCGAGATATGTGAAGAAAGGCGAGTAAATGAACGACAACGATTGTTGATAAATGGCTAGGTTTATTGATCGGACTTGTACGTAACCGAGAGAGAGGTTTTCGGTATCCGCGGTCGCGTATGATGGTTGAGTAAGTTGGATGCTGCCGTGATCGATTGAGATAATGAGTGCTGGGGTTAGAATCGGGGTCGTAGGTTCGAATCTCGGAGTCTCTATCATCTCCCTGTTCCTTTCTCTTCTTGACTGTCTCTTCGCGTATCTGCGTATATCTCTCTCTGTCGCGCACCCAGTGCTCTCCTTTTTAAATCCTCTATTCTACTTACTCCTACTCCTCGAAATTAGTCGATCGTGGGATGATGGTGGGGAATTGCGCGTTGATCGTTGGGTATATGTATGAGTGTGTATGTGTAAGAGCGGATGCGCCGCGCCTGACTATAGTTTCAGTTTTCGGTCTAGACATCCGGGCGAGTCGTAATTTTAATTGCGACGTTCTTATTAATATATAACGTTCGTTTTTAACATACGTAACAGTAAAATTGTTTGTAAATAAAAATATAACATAATGTTTAGAAAATTATTGGAATTGTACTCTGTCAGTGCACGATTAACAAAATATTTGAGTGTCTGTTGGAAAAATTGTGTTTGAAAATCAAAATATAATATGTATTAGTCAAATTGTTTGAATCGTAATATCTCAGTTCACAATTAACAGAATTTTAAATGCATGTTGTTAAAATATTTTGTAAATAAAAATATTAAATTATATTAGTTAAATTGTGTGAATCGTCTGTTTTAGTGCACGATTAACAGAATTTTAAATATATGTTAGTAAAATTGTTTGTAAATCAAAGTATTAAATTATATTAGTAATATTGCTTGTAAATCAAAATATGAAATTATATTAGAAAAACGGTTTGAATCGTACTGTGTCAGTGCTCAATTAACAGAATTTTAAGTCTGTGTTATTAAAATTTTTGTAAATAAAAATATTAAATCATATTAGTAATTTTCCTAAAACGATAGTAAAATTGTTTGTTATACAATTTTTAATTAGTTATTTTTAGTTAGTAAAAATTTTTGGGTATACAATTTTCGGTCAGAAAAATTTTAGGGTCATACAATTTTTAGGTTATTGGGTTATTGGATTATACTTTTATGGTGTTTCAATTCTACACAAAAAAGTACAAATAAAAGAACGAGTTCTATACAAGCCAGCCACCAATTTCCATCAATTATTATTATAATCATAATCCATTATATATATA
>UELU01098911.1:0-17016 GCA_900490025.1 Megastigmus dorsalis
ATTTTAAAACGATTCATACACGCCTCTAAAACTTATGAATAAAAATCAAAAATAAATTTGCAAAGTATCGCTTGAAAAAGTACTAATTTCGAGGTTATTCATTTTTCAAAGTCTCCCAGAAACGTTCTATTAACTTTCGTACATACACGGAGAAAGGGTTTCATCCGAAAAAATGGTACTAAAACACGGTGTCACCGGAAAAAACGGTACAGGCACCGAAAATTAAGCTTCTAGCAGCTTGATTATTAGTACCTGACTCTTTATTTCCGATACCAAAAGTAGAAGCTGTATTTTCAGAGACAGCACGATAATTTCTAGTGACGCCATCTACTTTACCTGCTAGCACTGGATTTTTCGGTGCCGTAAATCCATGGCACGGGAAAAACCCGTGCCATGCTATGACCCGTGCAGTCAGTTGCGCCGGCATATTGCAACTATACGCCGTGACTCTCACTATACATATATTTGAATAATGGTATCTTAAATATCTTATAATCTATTAAAACATAAAAAATAAATATTTAAAGCTATATTATGTCCATTTTGGTTAATTAATGCGTATAAAAACGTTCTAGGTAGACTGTAGAAAATCGGCCTTTTACTCGCGTACATAACCTAAGTACCATAAATCTGCAGACGATACAGCTGGTGCAGGCGTCGCAGCGCTCGTGCCACGCCGCTTACTCGTTTTCAATGCTGGCACAGGAAAAACCCGTGCCATGTATCGAGAATTCTCGAGTCGGATCGGCGAAATTCTGTACCACGAATGAGCACCGTTTTTTCCTGTGA
The DNA here is from genome assembly GCA_900490025.1 of Megastigmus dorsalis. Taxonomy (NCBI): domain Eukaryota; kingdom Metazoa; phylum Arthropoda; class Insecta; order Hymenoptera; family Megastigmidae; genus Megastigmus; species Megastigmus dorsalis. Next base: position 790 of record UELU01098911.1, read on the forward strand.
AACCCAATCTCCGTGTATGAATATCATCAGATTTGACAGTTTTGCAGTAAAACTAAAGGCCTATATGCTTAGTATATGATTTTAATTTTTTTTCAAGTGTAGACCACCGAGTATCAAAAAGATCAAAGGTTTCGTAGATTTCCCCATATGTCTAAATTTCAAAAGGATACTGGAAGAAAATTAGAGCTAACATTAATAGAATTATTTCAAAAAATATAATAAATAAATTACACATTTCTGTGGTCGATAAGAGTTTTATAGAAATTCAAAGGCAATCATGACTTATTTTTTACAAAAGCTGACAAAAAGAATACAACAGTCGTAATAACAAAAAAAAATTACAATAACAAAGTTGAGTGGGAATTAAAAAATACAAATTATTATAAAATCATTTAAAAAAACATTAAATCAATATAAAAGAAATGTAAAGAATCTATTCACAAAGTTTATACTAATATTTCAAAACTCCTAATTCTACAGTCTGTCAAAAGAAAATGGCATTGTTTAAAGGATGTTCTACCTGTGACTGTAGATGAATGTAATGACGGGATAATTTTCTTGTTAAACTCTACATATTTTTTGTTCAATGGAGTGTATTATAAAGAGATTATGGATTCTCCTAAGGGTTTTTGCATAAGCTCATGGTTTGCAGAAATAACTCTGGAAGAACTAGAAATATCATGGTTAAATGCTCTTAGTAATCTGACTAATAATATACTTTTGTATAATAATATAATTTTACATTGATCAATAAGAGATACATTATAGCATAAATTTTTTGGATCTCAATAAGCTTATCACAAATTGGTATAGCAAACCTTCAGCATCGGGCAGATATTTGAACTATCATTCTCATCACCCAAAAAAAGCAATAATTTTTAATTTAGTTGGCAAAGCAATATGCCTCTCTCCTAGCAATTATCATAAATAAAACTTGCTTAAAGTAAATGATTACCCTAATGAATTTATTGATCTATACGTTACAAAAGAATTAATAAAATTACAAATAATCAGTTAAACATTAACTCTCCTCTCAGGATTGATGCAGTTATGTTAAATAAGCCAAAAATTATTTTACCTTTTCTAAAAAACTTATCAGACAAAATAAATATCTTCTAAGAGGCTCGCTGCATCTTCTCTTTCGCGCTCTATTTCTCGATCAAAATATCTTGAGCACTTTTTGAAAAATATCTATTTCTAAGTAAAAAATGCTCAGCTTTTGATTTAAATAGTCCAAAAAAAATATTAAAAATATACTTTTTGAGATATAAGACGTTTTGTAATTTTTGAAGGTAAAATTGAAAAAATTTTAAAAAACTGACTAGACCATCAGAAAGCTGAGGAAAAAATACGTCAAAAACTGTTATTCAAGAATTTTTTAAGATACATTTTAGTAAAAATAGTACGAGTTGAAAATAGTTGGATTTGGCGCTCGCGCTGGGGCAGTTGACGTGAAGCGCCTCATATATATATATTATATTGTAACGGGGCTGTTATTATCGCGGTGAGAACGTACTTGCGTTCTCATTCCTACCTGCATACACGTTGCAGCGTCAAAATCGAACGATGATTTGACGCTGTGCAGACTCCAACAGCTGTCGATGACAAACACGAGACTCTCTTGAAGAGTCTCGTTTTCCGTTGTTCAGAAATATTGCTTACGAGCACCGTGCAATGCTCGCAAGTCCTGCTGCTCAGATTTAATGCACAGTAGAAACGCTTTTCTACTGTGTCCGCGGAGGCGGCGGTAATTGCGGGAAATTAAGGGGAATAATTCGGTTTATCTAGTAGAAATGATAAAGACGTGATTCTCTTAATATTGAGTATATTCTCTATTAAAAATAACCAAAGATGACATACAAATATAACAGTAACCGCGAACCGAGAAGGCTGGCAAAACGCGGGAAACAGCCGCGAATCACACACACGCACTCTCGTACACGGCTTGCCGCTTGCAAGCCGTTTTACACAGTACTTCGAGTACTTACTATTTGGTGTGCTTGTGATCACTCTCTCGCTCTCGCTCGCTTTCTCTCTCTCTCTCACTATCCCTATAGTTGAGTGAAGATTGCACTGACTGCAGTCCAGTGGAATACAGGTAAAGCCTATGATAGTGGTTCACACACACGCACACTCACAATCACGAATCGCGCGCTTTGATTCTCGCAGAGTGCTCTCTTTAGCGGCGGAAAACGATCTGTCGGCGCGATCTAATTACCATATATAAATATGAAATTTGCTCGCGAACTCGTCACAATATTATATATATATATATATTATATCCGTATACATTATATATTATATATTATATATAATATGATATCATCATATAATTAATTATTAAATATATACTATTTAAATAGTACTTTCTAATAAAATTTATTATCAAAAAAAGGTTTTAAGAAAAAATTTAATAGGTTAAATAATTATGCGTGCTTTCGGCTTTGCTTTATCCAAATGTGCGTCGTAGCTATAGAACCTCCTTAATCGTATTCAAGACACACAATGCTTAACAAAATCACACAAAGATATGCTCCAGCTAATTAAAGAATTCATTTTATAATAATCTTACAGTTGTGTTTAGTTCTGTTGTAAATATACCCGCTAGAAATAAATAAATTAAAAAATTAGGGGAAATTTTTGTTTATTCAGCATTGCTTTTGGGTTATTGCACATAATAGACTTTATATAATTAATTTAATTTATTTAATTCGCTTAAAACAGTTTTTGTGCAGTTTTTTATTACCAATTTATTGCTAATGAATTTATGTCTTTTGCACGATTTGGCTGAACGCAGAACTGTGTTATTTACATAAATTGACGCAATTTTTGGCGTAGAAAGCGGCTAAGAGCTCCAAGTATACAGGGGAATAGGATGTGTCTCACACATACATGCAAACCTCCTTACTGAGCATCTCCTACCTGTACGCATAAACACAAGCTGCAGGCTTTTCCCACTCTTAATTTCAATTTCAGTTTACCCCCACCTTTGAATCAGTATTAACCCATTAACACGCAAACGGTCCAAATTTCGAGTAAGTTTCAACGTGATTATTTCTTATGTTATCGGCTTTGAAAAAATTCTGTTTTCATATATTCCAACGTGAAATTTCACACTTTTTCAGAATCCGTAGTTGGAATTACGATTTAACCTCAAGAAAAATAAATATGGCCGAATTAAACATAAAAAACATGAAAATTTTCGAAAAAAATTTTTTTTTGATTTTTTTTTCGCAATGATACTCCAAAGGTATCCCCTTATAATTATGATCAGAGGTGATCATGGCAGTTGAAGTTTGACAGAAAATGTTTATATTAATGTTAAACAATCCCATTTTAACAAAATGGCGGCTGAAACAAAATTTGTTTGTTTAAACTTCATCAATTTTTATCTCGACAACTATGGACTTTAGCAAAAAGTTCACAGGAACAAAAATGTCTTAGAATCAGCCAAGGAACACTCTCAATTTTTTTCAGAATTTTCGTAGAAAACTTTTTATTTTCTGAAAAATTCGGGAATAAATAAAGGATAAAATTATTTTTTCTCGAGAACTATATACCTTCCCAAAAAGTTTTTAAGAACAAAAATGTCTTAAAATTAGTCAACTGAAAGTGAATTTATTGATTCGCAAGGATCTCCACCTTTTTTGTACAAACTTTCGTCCACGAACGTTATCTCCTAATTATTATAAAATAAATGTTATGGCCATAGCATGGACTTGAGTCGCTTAAAATCTTTTGCAAAATGGTAAATCAGTTAATACAGCTTTTAAATTACCCTTAAATACAAATGAATATTCAACAAGTAATATCACGACTTGTTCACAAAATAGTAATTAATTGAAACAATTAATAGTACATCGTGCAACTAGTACCGAAAATAGGCTATTGCATGAGTGGCGAGACGCAGGTAAACGCATGAGCCAAAGGCGAGTCGAGAAGCCCGAAAGAATAGAAACCTGAGGAAAAAGAGAGATAGGAATAACATATTTACGGCACTAGTTGCACAATGTACTATTTCGATCCTAGCACATCCCATTAATTAGAATTTAAGATAATAAAGAACTGCTACAAAGGGTAGTTTACCCCAAACCTTTTTCTGCTTATTATAAATTCAAAAATACGCTAAAATGAATTTGTGTTTATTCTGTGAAACAGATTATTTTAATTCTTTAACTAATTTTGTAATATATAGAACAAAAATATACGTAAAAATGCAGTCTTACTTCGATTAAAAATAAAAAATGAATACTGTAGGTCTGAAACTACTGCGGATCACTTATTCTTTCGATAATATGGAGTTATCACTTTGTTTCACAAATTTATCTGCATTAGAATTTGAGATAATGTAGAAAAACTTTTAAGGGTAGTTTATCCGCAAGCAACTTATTATCTTTGTAAGTCCTAAAACATGCCAGTTTTATGTTTTAGTTTTCTCTGTGAAATAGTTTTTTATTTAATTTTTCTACTAATTTTGTCATTTACAGGATCGAAATATATGTAAAAATAATTATTTTCGATAAAAATGGACAAAGCAACGGTTTCTGGCACGGATATAATTTGTCACCCGATTATTGCGATTACACAATTATTGCGATCTTGTAAGAGCGTGCGCGAAGTATTTTAATTCGCACATGCTGAAAATACTTCGCGCACGCTAAAAATACTTCGCACACACTCTGAAAAAGTGCGATAATTGCATGTTTCGCATACGGAGTGGTAAAAAAACTATTTTTGGGGTAAACATTAATGTTCTAAAATATATTTACGTCTTATTAAATTCGGCTACTCACACCACGGGTATCCTTGTTAATAAAACTCATAATAAAAATTATAGTTTATACGTAGTGGTGAAAATATATATTGTTATGTTGTTTATTTTTTTTATATTTCATGCTAAGCCCAACACATTTCATGACCATTTGCAATCTAAAGTTTAGTATTTCTCATTATGAGTATTCCACATTTTAATACAAATAAAGTAGATGATGAACATTTTTTGTCTTATGCCCGAAACTATCAGGCTGAGCATTTTAAAGGATTTTAAAAAATTATTTCTGTATAAAAGATGAAGTATTCAAAGTACAATGTAGAATAACCTGTACTTCGAACCCAACCCTAAGCTCCCGAGCTCATTTCTTTAAAGGGATAGAAATACTCATATTAAACTATAAAAAATTAAGTAGCAGAAAGTATTTGCACTTCTTATCTAAGTATAATATATAAGTATATTAAACCTGCTGTTATTGAGTTGAACATTTTGGAGCAATAAAAAAAGATAATTAAATAATACAATATAAAAAATTTAATAATTGGAAGTATGTGTACTTGCCATTCGAGTACAATTTAAGCAAACCTTGGGCTTTAAACCTCAAGCCTACAGCCATCGAGTAGAGCATTTAAAACACTAATTAAAATAATGATACAAATCTCTCACTTAAAATTCAAAGTTTTCCTTAAAATAAAAGTATTTATTAGTCAGTTCGATAAGGAAAAATTTGATTTCTGGCAAGTTTACGTACTCGAAAATCTTAGTTTAGTCTCCCCAAATGTTGATGCCACAATTAGGCAACTAGTCACAAGTTCTAACGAATTATTCAAAATAGAAAACTCATGGTTTCCTTTATTTTAGAATCATCGTGGGATATGTCCAGAGATAAACATTGCCTCAGTTAATTCCTTTTGCATGTTATAATGCTCCACACAAGAGCTAAGATAAAAGTCCAAGGTCTGCTTAACTTATACTCGAATGGTAAGTGCACATATCTACTTCAAACTATTTAATTATTCACATTAAATTGATATTTTCTTCCAGTTTTAAGTAGCCATACGTGACCGGGTGAAGCTCGTAGTCTGTGGGATTATTTCATTTATCGTTCAATGTTTCTAATGCATAAATTCTGTTTTAATACTCTAAAATTTTTCACGCCCCGGCGTCCCGTCGTTAGCTGGCGCGAGCTTCACTCTACACAAAAATTGCTCTAGCTCGCTCAGACGATGGAACATGAGGGTTCTCAACCGTGCAAGAAATTTCGGGGCGGTAGGAATGATTACAATTAATAAATAGTTAGATATTTTGTAAAAATATCAACTATATTCTAAATTCAAATTCATTGCATAATGCGTATAACGTGGCAATACCAACTTCAGATCGCGCCACTGCGCGTCTTTATTAACAATAAGATATATATATATATATATATACATATGAAAGATCATAAAGATTAATTATTCGATTCTCGCGAATGCGAGCAAGGAAGCGTCGGGTATGTCGCGCGTACTTTCGCGCACCGAACGGTCGCGCGCAATAATAATTTTAACCCGTTTGCAACTTTGAATTTGTCGCGCAATATCTATAAGCGGCCGACGGTTCGGTTCGCGTTTTTATTTGCAGCGCGAATGAGAAAGAGAGATATTAGGCGTGCTAGGCCTCAAAATAGCGCACTTACAGCGTCAGCAATCACTCCGTCTTCGGTTGCTGATTCTAGGCTCGTTGTCGCAGCCCTGTTGCTGGCCGCCGTAGCTTCGCCGATCTCGGGTTCGAAGTCTTAAAGCGGAAATCGCTGGAAGTCGGGCAAGTTGTCGTCTCGTGCGCGCTCTCTTGCTCTCTTGGCTGGAGCTTTATAATTTGGCTTCTCGACCTCGCTCTGCCTCTGGATCGTCCTGCTGCAGTTTAGGCCAAAGGACGGTCCGGTGCAGCTTCCGAAGATCCCTCATTCCGTTTCGAACCTTAACGCGCTAGGTTGCACTTTTTCTCGCGGCGCGAAACACCTTTCGCCGCGAAGGGCCTCGTGGCTCTTTATCGGAGATGGGCACGAGCTTCCGACCACACTTCACGCTAGCCGGCGTAACAAGGAAGAGACTCTCTTCTTCAACCGCTCTCCTTGCTCCGGTTACTCCTTCCTTTCTTTTCGGCTTTCTCTCGCGCTTTCTCTCTATCTCTAGCGCGACTATTGTCGCGCTTCTCCTTCTCTTTTTCCTTCGCGCGAGTTTTCGATAACCGCGGTTCATCGCGAGTTATCCATTTGCGGTGGTCCTCCTCTCATTTGTTTGTATGTGTATTGCGTCTCCTGGCGCTTCCTTACCCGAGTTCGCGATGATGTGGAATATTCCACTCTCGCTTGTAATGCGGCGTAAATACCGCGTTACAAATAGTTTGCTTTATTCGTACATAAATGTCAAGTATAAATCATTATAAAAATTACCTTTAAAATAGTTAAAATTGTGGCAAGCTAAGTTTTTCTTCTTCGGCACAATTAAATTTATTCTTAAACCAAATCTGACTATAAAATGAAATCTCTTTAGTCGTTGTATCTACAATCTTACTATGAAGATTAAAATTATGAAACAATTATTAAAATAAAGCATATTGTGTTCACAGTTCAGATTAGATTAATTATAAATTTATAATCAAAAAGTTAATTATTAATAATAATTTAAAATAGACAATTACCGAAATACGAATAGACAAGGAATGTCGTACATGTGCGAATCTCGTTACCATCACCATGCTTCATCAAAGAGAAAATGAAATGATGATGTAGAGGGGGGGGGGGGCGATCAAATTGCCATCACAGCTATAAAAGCCGCACTTCAAGCCAAATCAAGTCAGACGGATTATGAAGAGAGTAAGGGGAATTCGAATAAAGAGACGCTATATTATAATAGTTTTATATTATTGAAACCAAACAATTGGCTGCAAGGAAATTACACCGCATCCGATTTTGAAGAAGATAGCACCTCGGACGAGACTGAAGCGCACATCAAGAGAGCACATCAAAGATCCAAGATAAATGCAACAAAAAGGGGCTGATCTCCTGAGGGGGGACCCCTTCTCGATATACCAAGTACAGTGACAAAGTTGGATCAAGATGGTGGAATATGTGAGAAAGACACTGACTCAAGAGAAAAGCATGAAGTGCAGACAAATGATCTGCACAGCCAAGAAAGATATAGGGGGGAGGACACTCAAGAATCCCCCACGAATATACAGTTGGAAACAGATTTTGCAGTATTGTTAGCTGCAATACAAGAAATTGCGAAAGCCTCTGACGAAAGGCACGTGAGTTTGACGCAGATGATTATTAAGCAAGGAAATGCAATAAACGTGCTGACCGCCAGACTTAAATAGCTGTCTCAAGAGACAAGACTGCTGAAAGGGCTAATGTCGAGCACAAGTGAAACAGCTGGGGGAGGGACAAATCGCTTTTATCCAACATGAGCATGATCACTGGGACGAACATCTCGAAGATGAAGTCTTCGCATTCAACAGTTTGAAGACTAGCTCGACAGAAATGTGTCTAGCATTCTCGGTCTATGGTAGGCAACCGAAACCTTCAAAGTCGACGTTTCGCCAACAAGTGAACGCCCGACAGCAGCAATGTGAGGAAGAAGCGCTCGACAATTGGGTAGCAGAGAGCTCGGATAGAGAACGTGATCGACAGGCCTGTTATTACAATGCAGGCCATCGAGACGTTCAGTATAAAGTTGGCGAGAAGGTTGGAAGAGAAAAAGTTCTCTCTAATGCGGCAAAAGGAGTAGCAGGAAAACTAGCTCCGAAGTTCGCAGGACCATACAGAAATCTGAGCAGATGAAACCATACGTCCCAGACGAGACAGTTCAAGAGGAAGTCGACCCCATAGTCGACGCCTAACCTCCGGGAGGAAGGTAGGAGTCGTATACTGACACCCACTACTCCATCAGCGAGAGCTGATGTTAGTGTAGCTCAGGACGCTGCCGGTGGCCAACCAGGCACAAGCTAAGCGCGCTTAACTTGGAGCTGAGGGTAATAGGAAGCGGGGTCGTCCCCGCAAAGCGGCGTACGTCGTTCAACGGCGGGGTGCTTCGGTAAAGCTCCCCGTAATGAATAATGTAGAGGAAAAGCGAAAACCAGGGTGTCCGCCCGGTTCGAGGAAAGTAAAAAATGTCGACTCTCGAGTGACGTTTCCTCCGCGACTGACGCGTGCGCAATGCCAAGCTGCGAGCCAAGACCAATCTCCTATCCCTTGTACCTTGCTTGTCCTTTCCTTATAGTAGAATCAACGATGGAACGAGATGGAACTCGGGCGTGCATCGCCCAGCTGCTCGAGATTGGGTTATAGGCGGAGACGGAGTATTTTCTCCGTGACTCTATGGCCGTCCTCGATCCAGAGGACGAATCGAAGAAGCTCGAGGTTATCTATTTAGCCACGGAGGAGGAGAGCGGCCAGGGGGCTCTCTCCTCCACGACGAAAGAGTCGGGGGGAGGAAAACCCCCTGCGATTTCAAGCGAGAGAGAAGCAAAGCTTCCTGACGTATGAAGGCAAATGCGGTGCCCCAAGCTCGCCGCACTGATCGGACAGGAGCCTGCGATAGCCAAAGAGGAGGGCCAGGTGTCGAAGAGTGGTGGGGAAGACCGCGTGTCAGAACATGTAGCAACTTCCGAAAAGGAAGAGGAAGTGGGAGCAGTCGGCGGTATGCCGACCGCTGAAGAAGAGTGGCGGTCGCTGGAGCAGCATCTTCGTATCGCCACTAAGTGATTCCATGTGGCGGTGGATGAGCTGAAGCTGATCCACAAACACATCAAGGCGTTCCTTCTTCTTATATGCTTCGTTTCCTTCTTTTTCATTTTTGAATATAATTCGTTTTTTTATATAGACAAGTCTAATAATTGATCTTTTCCTTACCCAGATCGACAATTCGGTCTTCGAGTTAGACAGAGTCGCTAATTCCACATTCTACATAGAAGATGTAGTATTAAATCGGTCGACAATCGAAGCTTTCAAACACTGCAGGTTGAATAATGATTTATCTTTTCCTTTTTCATGAGACTCTAAAATTCTTTATTATAAAATTCTTTACCCTTGTCAGTTTGAAGATATCTCGGTAGTCCTGCTTTACTCAAAACTTTTTTAAATGTCTTTGTAATATCTTGAGCTCCCTTACTCTTTACCGGCAGTACCCATGCATATTTAGAAAAAAAACATCAATTACACATAAGAAATATTTTTCACTCGAGGAAATTTTTTTCGTGCTGGAGCATACAGTTCATTTACAACTTGAATTTTTTCAACTGATGACATTGCCGAAGGATCTGTAAACTGAACCGCCTCTTTAATCAGTCAAAAAGTTCATTTGGATTGTCCCAATACACATAATCTATTGAGTTTAATGAAAGTCTCATTAACATCTTATCTAGCCCCGATCCAGAATGCTTCTTCGACCGGGCAGATTGAGTTCTCTTTAATGCTGCTGTTTTTTTGCTGTTGCTGCTGATGATGATTCTGATAGGTTCTTTTTAGATGTGCGCGCTTTACTGCTGCAATGGCAGATACTGGCCGTTGGCGCAGAAGCTGCTGTGTAGGTGGCAGTATTTCTCTATTGTTGCTGCTATTGCTGACTACTGTTGATGGCGATCGTCGTGCAAGTACTGCAGCAAGCGGTTGTTCTCTCATCTTACTCGTATAGTAAAACATTGGTTTTTAAATATGACGCCATTTTATACTTTTCGATTCCCGTAGCTGCTCACGTTAATCGTAATTACGTCGAGCAGAGTTAATCTGTTGAATAATGTTTGTATACTTTAGCAAATCTTTATCGTTCTTATTTTGATCATTTTGATATGTAAAATATAGCATTTCAAGTTGACCGGGTGTTGATTTATATCTTTTTGTCTCCTTATCATTTTTTTTTAATTATTGTATCACTTTCTAATTCCATTCGATTATTTCCAATTATTAGTTTTTATCCCTTAAAATATGGACCATAAATATGATTAATATTTTCTTCACTGTCTTTAAAAACTTTTTTCATATATTTTGCTGATACTTGACCAAATATTTTTGAATATTCATCAAGAACTTTTCATATTCATTAGTTTGCATCAGTGAGTGAAGAGTAACTTCAAGAGGCTCAGTAGAATAACGAGCGGATAGTGATTCATAAATCTCATCTGTAATATTAAATTGTTGCGTTGTATCTCTTAATAGGGCCGTTGCTAGTTCTTCTTTTTCTGCTATTGCATTATCCTCATTGGAAGAAGTTGGCCAATATGTTAAATAATTAATCAATATCTTTGTTGTCATAACTATAAATAAATAATTTTTTAGGTGTAGAAAAATGTAAGTTTTTGTGGTTTAGAAGCTTTAGCTTCCGTAATATTTGTCAATGAATCATCTTCGTAATTGTAAATAACTTTTTTGTCTGCTATCTTGTTCAAAGGTTCAACCAGGGGACGTAAAAAATGCTCTTATTGATCATTGCGCTGACGATTTAATTATTTCAACTTTGAATATTTTTGCATATAGCTTGCACTATAAATTTTTAATTTCACTGAAGACTTTTCATTTTTTTGCTGTTGTAGATAATAATGACGTGATGTGCCAACAAATCAGTTGAAACTGAATGAATTTATTGAAATTACGACGATATTTTCCACCTCCGATTGACCGATCATTGACAATAACGAGAAATTCACACTTACTTTACTTCCAACACAGTGAACACATTTGAAAAAATGTTTAGCTACTCATATCTGGACTTACATGCTCATTGTACGCATGTTTTAAATTTGTACAGTCATGCCTAAAGAGTATAATAAGATTTGCATTATCGCGTATTAATTGTTTCGGAATTCTTGTATAAGTTTGACAAAGGTAGAAACAGTCTGTCAATGAATGATGATACTGTAATATTGAAATATTACATTTTGTTCTGTTGGTTTTGCATAGCAAAAATCGTCAAATATAATAACATTGTTTAGTCTAGCTTTACTATGAGAAATAATTTGGCTTCTATCAGAGAATGTAAAGTAATCAATGCCAAATGGGTCAAGTTTTGAAAAAACGCGATCTAATCAGCAGTATTCGGACGAATGCAACGATTTTGCGTAAATATAGACATTTTCAACGCATAATGCATTAGTATTTTGCAGAAGTTTTGCACAGACTAGAGCTCTAATTGAGCTCGGTGAAAGAGGTATATGCCTTTGATTTTCCCCTTCTCCACATTTAGTATCACATTCCAGTTTGGCTGTACTAATGGAGTATGGTTACTTAAAACGCATGTTGGAGGTGGTGCTGGATCAAAAGTTGAAACTAAAAGAGTAACGTAAACGAGAGCCAATTTATAGGAGTGCATTTCACAGGTCCCTTCCGTCACCTACAAATGAAGGAGCATGCAGCCGTTCATTTAACTAAAGCGGTCTATATCTATCAGTCAAACAATGTATTCTAAAATTTAAACATTCACTCATTACATACATGCACCCACTCACACTAATAAACACTGCACGCACACAATTAAAAACGATGTATAGGGGACAAAAAAAAATTAACATAAAGAAATCATCTGTCTGTCCCCTGTGTGGGTGTAAGTCTAAGATATTTGGCGTATAAAAATCACAGACCCAGTCTCCGAGTGACTAGGGATTGAACTCGAGGAGGTATTTAAAGACCACCGTTTCAAATACGCACAAAGATTGGAAGGTTGCGCAAACTTATTGGGAGAGAATTCCAATAGCGGGCACACTGAACCTGGAATGATCTCATACCAGATTCCGTGCGCACTCTTGATACCGAGAGTTCTTGTGCATCACCCCTGCTAGCGCACCTGGACTGGTGTTTACTGAAAAATGCCGCTAAATACCCTGGTTCATTAAGTCGCAGGAATTTTACATTAAAATGGCAGCAAAATATATCCTCCAACTGTCAACGCGCAACCAGCCCAGCCGTATTCTATAGGGGTTGATATGCTCATTCCTCCTAACATCGTAGATAAATCGCACACATGTGTTATTCAGTCTCTGTAATCGTATTTTTTGCTCATCCGATGCATCAAGACACTACAGCGCAGTAGTCAAGATGAGGTAAGACTAGAGCTTCAACCAGTCTTCTGCGCAAATCCTCGGTGGTACAGTGGTACAGACCTGCAGTTTCCCCGTTAATTTACTATCTAATGTAACACCGAGGCTCACGACGGTGTCGGAAAAAGACACAAACACTCCCCCCCCCCCATATCAATGTCTGGCAATCCCTTTTTACCAAATCATTAAAGTATTTACGAGATCCAAAAACAATTGCTATGGTCTTTCCAACATTGAGACGGAGGGAAAAGCGCTCGGCTCACATCGACACCAATCGTGCCGCATTGGACAGGCGAGCTATGCCCTCCAGAAGTTCACCCACAGGAACTTGCCGGTAAATCTGGAGGTCATCGGCATGTAGAAGGTGCTTGACCGCCCCACGATCGAAGAGGTCTTTAAGGTCATTGATATAGAGACTGAGGAGCAAAGGCCCGAAGACCGACCCCTGTGACACACCTAAATTTGTCCCACGAAGAAGGACCATTTTTAGATAAAACGTTGAGTACGGCCTTGTAAATATGATTTAATCCACAGGAGTGCGGACCTCGAGAACCCGAGGCGCAGTTTGGTCAACAGTCTCGAAGGATAGATGGTATCGAATGCCTTGTTGAAGTCGAAGAGCAACAGCAAGGTGATCATCCTTCGATCAATGCCTATACGAATGTCGTCAGTCAATTTAAGCGGGGCTGTCTGAGTACTGTGATGTTGTCTAAACCCTGCCTGAAAAGGATCGAGAATGCCGGTCCTGGAGAGATAGCTGGTAATTTGAGAGTGAGCATTCTTGTCGAGCACCTTAGAAAGAAAACACAGTAGGGCGATAGGTCGAAAGTCCGAAACTGAGGATGGAGCTGAAATCTTTTTTAAAGACACTAAGTGTGCCCTCCTCCAGGTGCCCGGAAAGTGAGACAAGGAGAGGCAGAGAGACAGAGATAGATAGATAGATAATTGTTTATTTGTAAATATTTACAAAAATTATAACATTTATAATTACACATATTTTTCTTCTTCCCTCTTTATTTCCTCAATTCTTTGTATTACAATAAAATTACAATAAAATCAAATCTAGGTTATTGAACGTACTATGTTATCATAGATTTGCTTACTCAGATAAACTAAACTATTTACAAATCAGTCTTAAAATATTGCACAATCCTATTAATAAATATGACAGCGCGTTACATAAAATACAAATAGACAGAAGTTACAAAATCACTTGATATCTATCATAACAATACATTTAAAAATAAAAGTCAATCATTCACTCTACTCATTCATACGTTGACGCACTCACGCTAATAAATACACTCACACCTTAAAATAAATGTATAGGGGACAAAACGAATAAGTTAACATTACAGCTCATTCGTTTACCCCTAATACGACGTGTAAGTCATTCAATTCATAACTGTAACTTGCGCTTATTACGGACTGAGATCACAGGCTCTGTCCCTGGATGACTAGGCATCAAGGTCGAGACGGTGTTAAGCATCGTTGTCATGAATCCGCGCAAAGATGGAATGTTGCGCAGATTGGCTGGGAGAAAGTTCCAAAAGCGCGAGTAAAACGGCACCCCAAGTGAGATGCACTTTAAAAAGGCTAAAAGGAAGATTATGCTTTGAAAAAATTTAAATTTTATATTAATTACCAATCCTACAAGATTTTCCGGGATTTTCATACTAGCATAGGCTACCCCTCTATTTTACCCGTTGAAGTAACGTTGACCATAGACCTCAATACATATTTGGATTTAGAATTTTCCGCTCTTTCGATTGCTCGTGTCAAAAATAGAGGTTCCCATTTAAAAAATAAAAGTTGATCTTAAAATGACCTTGTAGGTGAGGTTCAAGGTCAAATCTAAGGTCACCATTGAATTCCCTGATAAAAATTACTTAAGAGATGACCTTAAGTTTTTTATTTCAGTAACCATCCCCTAAAATTTTCCTGGGTTTCCATATTTTTTCCTCACCCTGTATATCTCCCTATGTTACAAAAAGTTTACGCCACTGTCGCTGTTCAGTCTAGAGAGTCCCTCCTTAAATTTACAGCGCCTCCTTAATGTTGCAGTTCGTCCTTAAATTGGCATTCCCTCCTTAATTTTGTAGCGCTTTCTTAAAAAACAAAGTTAAAGTAACTAAGAAAATTAAACAATCATAATCTCCAAAGTCGCTCTTAATTTGTTGCAATCCGTCCTTAAATTGGCATCCCCTCCTTAATTTTGTAGCCCTTTCTTTAAAAAAAGTTAAAGTAACTAAGAAAATTAAACAATCATAATCTCAAATTCTATAGACAAATGTCTATAAAAATACTCGAGTAAATTAGTATTCAGTGCTTGTGATATATCTTTCTAAAAGTTTTTTTGTAGCTACTCCCATAACTGGGAATAAGAAAAGTTCAATAATTATTATACCTAGAATCATTTTAGATACCGATGAACATGTGTCTTCATCTTTTGTATTATACGGAATACCGTTTCACATTATGTTTGCATTTGTAATGAGCATTACCAATCAAATGTTTTGAAAAAGTAAAAATTTATTTGAATAAACCATTGTTTTCACACGGACAATTGTACGTAGCAATTTTGAGATCAAAAAATGGAAATAAAAACTTATTCAAAATGACACTGACAATAAAGATGAAATTAATATTATAGTATGGAATGAGATATTATAAATTTTATGTAAAAGTGCATTAAAACTTTTTACTTATACTTGAAATAATTCTTCTTTTTGCTTATATTTTCAGGAATGAAAAATATCATCGTCAATATTGTAAAAATGAATTGGTATTATTATTATATTGATATATAGATTATAGCAATACATATTTCAAATTTCACTCTGTTGTCAATAGTTGTTCTTGTTGTTGATATTTCTTCACATTATTCAAATTCTGCTCGAATTTGAAATATTCCTATTGGCTCTCTAGATGTTTTATTAAGATAGTGATTATAATTGTATTTAATTTTTCTATTCTGCGACAAGAACGTTCACGATCTCTTACTTCTTGCTCTCACTTTCCTTTTCTAGCTTCTCGATTAGCAAACATCCAAGTGTGCAGGTGGCACAAATTTAAATGTTACTTTTATTTCATTTTTCATTACAATAGATTTTATTCATCATTAAATTTATTTATCATTATTTAATGCGCATACATAACTTAGTTTGCAATGTTGTATAATACGAATTTTCCACCATTTCTTCTCAGCTAAAAATTAGTTTCACTCTTAATTAATATTTGTTTCGATCTTGAGGGTCAATGATCAAGAAGAAAAAAAAAACTTTTTTTCTTTAATTTTTAAGAAAATCTGCGACGTTTCGCCGGTATGGATGCCGGCCTCCTCAGGCTATTTTATTTAAAACACAGAAACACATTACACTATTGTA
>UELU01098912.1:0-17929 GCA_900490025.1 Megastigmus dorsalis
CTATAATAAAAAATATAATTATTTAACGTAATACAAAAAAATATTAACTGTAAGATTAAAGTATAGATTGTTGTTGTATATACTACGTCTTCTAAATATTTATTCAATATAGATTATTAGCCTGACATCTAAAACCAGATAAGATATCTCTGACAAATCGTGCATAAAAACCTCTGCACGAAAAAAGGAACTGAAAATACGTATAAGACCTTTACAGGCAAAAAGAAAAAAAATAGGAACAGGAACAGATATAAGAATAACATTAGTTATATCTATATATATTGCTGCGTCTTGTGGAATTAACTAGAAGACGCAACGCCACCTCCCTCATCTCAACTGATGTAGCAGCAGCTAACAATGAAGGTCACTGCTGTACCAACTGCCATGCACTCTACCTCATCACAGGGTAACTCCCTAAGCAACTTCTACTTACCTACAACCTTCAGTCGAGACAAGGCAGGCATACTTCCTTGATTCGCCAGCGCAAGCATCAAGTATGTTGTGTTGTTAAATAAATACACAGTTCTAGTTTTATTTAGTTAAGATATATTTATTCAGTAGTATATAAAAGTATATGCGTGTGTACGTCGGCACGGTTCGTATTTATCTGGTTATTCGCGTGCTCGCTCGCATACATATAGTTACGGATTAAGCGCCCTCTTACGGATGATACGAATACATTACAATCCTCCACCCTTACTAAATACATACATTTATTAATAAAATAATTAAATGTCAAAAATTCTTTTGGGCTTAATCACCCTCGCTGATCTCCGCAAAGGCGCAGGAGTTACATTTTTTTGATTAACTGAATTTGTACGTGGACTTACTTTGAGTGTATTGGACTTATCACTATTATTTTGATCGCTCACAACTATAGGTTCATTAACGATTACAGAATCGCATTCGCTTGGCGTGTTCTGATTATCTAATTCCCTATTCGATTGTGTATTCATAAAATCTACTAGTATACTAGACCTATCGCTCTTATCCATTTCTAAATTACATTTTCGCAACTGATCAACATGTCTTTTCCAGACTCTATTATCGTCTGTTTTAATGTTATAAGTAACTGGATTAATCTGTTTGGCTATTTCAGCTTTACGCCAATTTTCCTTCGCGTAGTCTTTAGCCATAACAACCTCTTTTTCTTCAAATTTAACCTCTCGATTACCCTTGAAAAATCTTTTCTGGTCTGATTGTTTATTTGCAACGCGTTCACCCACTTTTTCCTTAAGTAAATCCCATCTGGTTTTAAATATCCTACCTATATGTAGCTCTGCTGAGCTTACTCCGGTAGTACAGTGAGGTGATGATCTATAGTGAAACAAATACTTTGCCATTGCTTCTTTATTTGATCCACATTCTCGCATTAAAATTTTAAATTTTTCCTTGAAGGTTTTCACTGAGTTCTCCGCTGTGCCATTACTAGCTGGATGATACGGAGCTGTTTTATGATGCACTATTCCGTTAGCAGTGATAAACTCTTCAAATTGTTTAGAGCAAAAAGTCGGACCATTGTCGGTAACAAGTTTACTCGGAATTCCCAACGTTGCACTATAATCTTTTAAAATATCAATCGTGGTTCCCGCCTTAATATCGTTTAATTCTCTGATATCTATACACTTAGAGTACGAATCTGTAATAATGATATACATTTTTCCCATTATCGGTCCACAAAAATCTGCATGTATCCGGTGATTGGGTCCCTCGGGCCATTTCCAAATGTGCAATGAAGATTTAGGTGGGTTGTTCGCATTTCTAAGGCACATTTCACACCTTTTGCACTTATCATCAATGTGTGAGTCTATACCGGGCCACCAAATGTAAGAACGAGCTATCATCTTCATTCTCACAACTCCCATGTGTGCACTATGTAGTTCATTTAGCATATCACTTCTTAGAGTAGAGGGAACGATCAACTGGTAACCCCACATAATACATCCTTCTTCTATAGTAATTTCTTGTTCTCTGCGTTTGAATGATAATAAACTATCATGGACCACTTTAGGCCATCCTTCTACAAGATATTTTTTAACTAGGCTCAAATTTGCATCTGTTTCTGTTTCCACGCGAACCGTATCTACTGAGAATGACTTCATAGTGGCTTGTGATCAGTTTCTAATATAAAATGCCTGCCGAAGATATACTGGTGAGAAGTCTTAACTCCGAATATAAGTGCCAACGCTTCTTTATCCACTGGTCTTATACTACCATCAGGGAATATATATGAGAGCACTGCTCCTACTCCTACTGGTGATGCATCACATGTGACCTTCAATGGCAACTGCGTGTCATAGTGGACTAGCACTTCATAAGAGCTCAAACGTTCTTTGGCTTCATTAAATGGATTTTGGCATTCTTTAGTCCATTGCCATTTTACATCATGACGCAATAGTCTATACAATGGATTTACGATATTCGCATAGTTTTTAATGAACTTTGAATGGAAGTTTATCATTCCCGAAAAAACTTGTAATTTTTTCACATTCGTAGGAGGTTTTACCATCTTGATTGTTTTGATTTTATCGTCTGAAACGTGAATACCCTCCGCGTCCACTGTATGACCTAAAAATTTGACACCGTTCATCGCAAATTCGCACTTACTCTTTTTTTACTGTTAAGCCCACTTCTTGCAAACGAGTCAAAACCTCCCGTATTCGCGAATCATGTTCTTGCGCATCCGTACCCGTAATTAATAAATCATCGAAGAACACTAAAACACCCTTGATACCTTTTAATAGCTCTTCTATCTCTCCTTGAAAAATTCCTGGTGCCGGTGCTACACCAAACGGTAGTCTATTATAACGCAGTAACCCTTTATGAGTAGCAACCGGTGTCAGCGGCTGTGACTTTTCGTCGAGCATAACCTGCTGATATGCATTGAGTAAATCTAGCTTAGTGAAAATTGTTCCGCCTTTAAGCCTTGCTAATAAATCTTGTAGCCTGGGTATCGGGTCCCTATTAACTACTAAATTTAGGTTGAGTGTGACTTTATAGTCACCACAAATTCTCACCTGACCATTGGGCTTCAATATGGGTACGATTGGAGTAGACCATTCACTCGATACTACTTTCTCCGCGACCCCTTCTTTAATCAATCTATCAATTCCCGTTTCTATCTTTTCTCTTAGCGCGTAAGGAATTGGTCTTGGTTTACAAAATTTCGGTTCTACATTTTCTTTAAGCTCTAAACTAAATTTTCGCTTATTGTACGTCCCTAGCTTCTCCGTAAATACACTGTCAAATACTTTGATTATTATATCAATATTACTACCATTTCCTTTAATCATATTAATACTTCGGTTACTACGTTTCAAGTTCTCTATAATACCTAACCTCGATAGCCAGTCTCTGCCTATTATCGGTCGACTATTTCCAGGAAACATAAATAAATACATATTGTAGACCCTATCTAAATATTCAATATTTACTTTAACTTCACCTAAAGGTATTATCTTATCTCCAGAATAACTAGTAAATACTCTGTGCGTCTTTTCAATTTGCAAGTTTTTTAATTCTTTTTTATTCGAAAAATATGAGCTAGACATCGCTGTAATTGGTGACCCTGTATCGATTTCAAAAAGTTTTAACTTTTTGAATGCTTAAACTAACCGTAAGTGGTTCAATTCTAGCTGCTTGTTTATTTTCCGAGTCTGCCATATTGAAAAGATCATTAAATTCACGCTCTAAACTGTCCACTTCGTCTAGAAAATTTTATTTCGTGTTATTGTTCTTAATTTTAACTTTATTCATATGTTTATAATTATTAATAAAATCACGTGAATAATTCTTATTAAAATTACTGGATTCATCAAACTTAAACCTACACATCGCAGCTAAATGTCCTACTCTATTATATTTATTGCAGCGGTAATCACGATATCTACTGTAACGGCAGAGCGCGTTTGAATTCCGCGTGTGAGCGGAACGGCGCATACGTAAAGGCGCGCGCGCGAGAGAGAGAGAGAATGAGGAAGAAGGCCGAACGCAAGCGGACATACTGTTCTCGTTCCTCCGGCCGTACGCCACGTGTTACGTGTTCGCTCCCGCGTGGGTGTATTTCACTGGTGTGAGTGCGAATGCCTGGCAGTGCAGTAGTGGAGGCAAGAAGCCCCTCCACCATCCACGACCACTAAGCCACCCAGGAGCGGGTGCTGCAGCGAGGGAGCCCGAGGGAACGGCGGGCAGCTGCAGCCATGCGGCGCCGACAAGCGAGCCTCCCGAGCGAACGTGAGTGAGTGAGAGAGAGAGAGACGTGCCGATCCCGATACTCGGCCGCGCAAAGTAAGTGCGCTTTATTTTCCCGCGACCGAATAAGCCCGTCGTGAAAGCCAGTGTGGACGCGCACTGGCCGACGGAGATGCGATTACGACAGGTTACTCGTCGTAGAGTAAACTGCACAAGGATAGCGGCGCCGGAGCTTGTAAGCCACGAGGCGAACCTCGTGGCAGCTCCGAAGAATTGCTTGCGCGCGTGTATGCGAACTCGGCCCGTTCGTCACGTTCGAAGTTGTATTTGAATTAATTCGTCTGTAATAGAGTCACGTTTGCAGAATGCATTTTATCTTTTTTTTTATACAATTAAACTGAGTGAGTGTCATTTCGTGACCTCACTCGTATCCCGTTTCCCCGCACGTTCGAATACCGCCCTCGCCGATCGGGGCGAGCTGGCCGGCACTTACGGCGGGAAAAGCCGTAAGGTTTCGCGTTTTCGCGATCCCTTTTCAGGAACGAATTTTCCCAGAGTGAGAGAGACAGAGAGAGCAGCTATCTCTCTCATACGAAAAGCCGAGAGAGATATCTCTCGGCGTTGCTGACAGGGCCCTGCATTGTACGGAGGTGCGATTGCACCAGCGGCTAACGTCCGCCCGCACCTTCTGCCGCAAGGGGGGATTACAGCTGCCGAGCAGCTGCAGCACGCCATCCCACCAGGGTAAGTCGCCCTGGCCATTACACATCCCCCAGCCAGGACCCCGTTACACTACATTCGGCAGTTTTATGGTATAACTTTCCGCAACAAAAACATTTCGCAGAACTCACATTTTTATTAACGCTCACTTTGTCGTTACGCTTTACGTACGTCTTACCCTTGTCGGAAACGTAGTTGACCGATGCTGTGCCGTCTACTCTCGATGATGCTCCCATACCCTCAGCGTCACTTGCTGCGGCTTCCATAGCTGTTGCTTTCGAAACCGCCGTATCAAACGTAAGCGTCTCTTCACCTAGCAACCGCTTTTTCATCGAATGGCATGAAAGTCCCCAAACGAATTGGTCACGCAAATAATTTTTTAAATCCGCACTAAAATTGCAATTCATCGAAAGCCTTTTCAATTTGGCCACAAAGGATTTTATCTCTTCACCACTCTTTTGTCGACACTGCTTGAACTTATATCGCTCACTAATTTCACTCGGCTTTGGTTAGAAATGATCTTTTAAAACTTTTGTTAACAATGCGTAATCTTTTGTTGACGGTACATCTGGAGAAACCAACTCTCTTAATAATGCGTACCCCTTACTTCCGAGAAACGTAATTAACAGAGGCACTTTTTTCCCATCTGCTATGCCGTTGTCCACTAAAAATTACTCGAGCCTTTCTTGCCATAGTTCCCAATCCTCGGATAAATCAAATTCGTTAACCGTACCGATACATGTTTTTCCTGCCATTTCTATACTACCACTATTGCCGCGTCTTTCATTAAGTTTTTGTCCTTCACGTTTTATTTGCTCCCTTTGAGCCAACAAATTCTTCTTTTCTTCTTCAAGCTCTTTTTTCAGCTTCACTATTCTTTCTTCTTCTGCTTTCAATTGATCCATTGACTGCAACTGTTCATCCTCGTCGCCAATTGTTGTGTTGTTAAATAAATACACAGTATGGTATTTAGTTAAGATATATTTATTCAGAAGTATATAAAAATATATGCGTGTGTACGTCGGCACGGTTCGTCTTTATCTGACTGTTCGCGTGCTCGTTCGCATACATATAGTTACGGATTAAGCGCCCTCTTACGGATGATACGAATACATTACAAAGTATAAAAAGTACAGCCTAGTAACGAATTATGAATTTACGCAGTTCGAGTACAAAAGAAAATGCGCCACCACCGGATATCACCAGCATTTTTAGTCAACACCGAGGAATGATGACCATATATGGTAGGATGACTAACCAATCAGCCAAGATGCAAACGCACCTTTGTGCCTTCACATACCCGGACCCCTCATCTAACATTCACCCTCCCCTTTTCCCGACGTCCCACGTTTATGTTACCTTCCTCTAGGTATCCGGTCTGGAGGACTATAAAAGGAGAGACGCGACTATGATCGCTCTCCTATCTATTCCGGTGTTTTTGAAGTAACACGTCGTCTCCGCACTACTCGATCTATAACGCGCAGTTAGACATTATTATATTTTACTTTACTTGTATCGAGCGTTTAACATTGAAACTAACTCATTGTAATCGATTATTGTAACCAATTTTAAAGCAGTAAATAAAGTAGTAATTGCAATTGCAAATGCGAAAATAGAGTAATTTTACTAGCAAACATTCAACCTTTTCCCGATTATCAATTTATATTAATCTCTCTGCAAGCCACACCCTCTCGACAGAAGGAAGATCTACAGCAGCATTGGGAAGACACCTAGCGACATTACATTCACTCAACTTCCTGAGATTAAATCAAACTAAGCTATGCGCCCAGTGCATTATCATTTCCAATTGAGTTCTTTACACATCTACGCCCATTAAATTATTGCCGCCCATCCGTGCGCTCGGCGCAAACTGGGGAAACTCTTATGTTCAAGTCAATTTTCCGTCACTGACGAGTCAATTTAATTGTGTGCAACTCAAGTCTATGTTCTTCTTCGTTACGTTCCCTAGACGTAACAATATGAATAACAGGAACAGGAACAGCTATAAGAATAACATTGGTTGATATATCTATATATATGAATAACAGGAACAGATATAAATAATAAGCTCCTTACTGTTCCTGTTCTTCATATATATAGATATAGTAACTAATATTATTCTTATATCTGTTCCTGTTCCTCTTCTTTTTCTTTTTGCCTTTAAGGACCTTTAAGCGTCCTACTATTCATGTTCTTCTTCATATATATAGGTATATATACCAACTGTAGTGTATTAGGTAGCTAAATAATAATGAAAGTGATATATTTTAAGAGTATCATTTATCAATGATTAAACGATGGTACATAACCTTTCGGCTTGAGTGCGATAGCCAGACTGACTTTCCGGGAGTGCCATCCCATAGGCTTACCCCACATAGCACGAAATGTTGGAGCAACGTTACTAGAACGTTTCTTTGGAAACTTAGAAACGATTTTCTGAAAGTGAAAGAACCGTTTCAGAAACGTTGCAGAAACCTTGAAATGTCCGCTTTTGGTGCCTCAGGAAACGTTTTAGAAACGTTTGTAAAACGTTTCTTATACGTATATGAATTATAAAATTTCTTTGGCAGTTCACGAGTACTATTACCAACATATGCTATAGAGTATTACGATATACTACACTCCTCCACCCTAAGCTGTTTTACTTTTTACATTTTTAATTTATAAATTTAAACGCTCTGGTTTCTTTATTATACGTTTACGACGCTGATTAACATTCAGTTTTGTTGATGATGTTGTATAGTATTGGTAACATTCTTTTTATAGCATTACTATTTTTGGTAATTCTTTATTTTCTTCGAATATTACATTTTTTTCTATGTCTATTCACTCGCTAGTTTTACAATTATCTTTTGTCAATACATTTTCACTATTGTCAGATTTGACAAACTTCTTTTCTTTAATTCTATATTTTTTTCAGTATCTTTTACAGGTATAATTAATTTATTTTCGATTTCATTCGCATTAGCTACAGGATATTTTACGTTAGGCATAACAATTGGTATATTATTTTTTTGTATATTTGTACTTTCTACTATAATTTCTTCCTCTTTTTCAAAAAATTTTTTGCTTTACGCATTTGATCAATGTGTCTTTTCCATATTAAATTTTTCTTTAGTACCTTGCATACATAGTTTCTTTTCCCTATAGGCATTCTACTATTTCTGCTTTTTCCCAATATGGCTTATTAGGATTTCTATAATCTTTTATTCATACTAAATCTGTTAATTCGAAACTAATGCTTCTATTATCTACAGTATAATTTTTAACTTGTCTTTAGTCATTGCTTTCTGTTCTATTATCTTTTAACAAATCTAGTCGTGTTCTTAGTTTGCGACCAAACATCAATTTTGATGGCGTTTCATTAGTTACGCAATGCCGTGTATTTCTGTACACAAACAAATATCTACTTATAATCGTTTCAAAATTTACATTTATATTCTTTGGGTCTAATAATGACTTACTTAAACCTTCCTTGAATGATTTTACAGCATTTTCAGCTGCTCCATTTGATGATTGATGATATGGTGCAGACATTATGTGTTTTATGCTATTCATTCGACAAAAAATTTCAAATTCGTCTGACACCAGTTGTCGTCTATTATTAGATATAATTATTTTAGGCAACCCGTATCTTGAACAGAAATCACGTAGTTTATTTAAAGTATCTTCTGAATCTATTTCGCTCATCTTATTATAAACTTCTGGCCATTTTGTATATGAATCTATGATTATAAAATAATATTTATTATTAATAGATACCATTTTATTTGGAGCGCATTTCGTAACTTTATGAACACTAGAGTTTATGGCCCATTGAACTTTATACAAGACTTCATCCCAATCATTGCAAATATCACTTTTATTGGAAGTTGTCCTTAAACAATTTAAAATACTAGAATTAAGTTTTTCAACCTGGCCATTCGCTCTTGGTGCTCCCGCTGCAATTTTTACATGTATGATCTCAAAATCATTACAAAATTGCTCAAATGCGTCTGCCGTAAAACAAGTCCCACAATCACTTATTACTCTAACAGGTCTACCATAGTTAACAATAAATTGCTCAAAATGGTTAATAGTTGTTTCTGTAGTTACATTCTCTACAGCTGTTAATACTACATACTTACTATATCCGCAAACAAATGCTAAAACATATTTATTATCATTTTTTGTCGTTATAAACGGTCCTAAATGATCAACATGAACACTATGAAAAGGAGTATCTCCTTTTCATATAGGATGTAGAAACCCTGGTTTTTTACCGCTCTCTGACTTATTATACAAACAACTTATACACCTATTTACGTATTCAGTCACAAAATTTCTCATTTTAGGAAAATAAAAATATTCTTTTATCGCAGTAAGTGTTTTGTCCACTTCTAAGTGAGCCAAAGATCAATGAGTATCAGCAACAATATCGTATCTTAATTCCTTAGGTACATACAAACGCCATCTACCTTTAGTCACTTTATACACGCGCGCATGACACATTGAAAATTTGTCGTGAGTTAATCTATCTCCTGCTTTCAACTTATCTCGTATTTCAAGTATCTCTGGACTACCCCGTTGTAGAGCAGCAATCCAGTCAGTGTTAATTCTAATACCTAAAATGGGTAAGCCTATAATTTCTGTTTCTTTAGATTGATCTACTGGATTTCTGCTCAAACAATCAGGAACCGTATTACATTCATCCTTAAAATGCTCTATTCTATAATCGAATTCTGATAACCGAACAAACCATCTAAAAATTTTAGGATTTACATCCTTTTTCTCATCTAACTGCTTTAAACTATTACAATCAGTTTTTATAACAAAAGGAATGCCCAATAAATACACTCTAAATCTTTCCAGACCACAAACTATAGCAAGTGCTTCAAGTTCAAACGAATGATATTTTGCTTCGTTACGTGTTGTTTTACGACTATAATAACTTACAGGGTGTAATTTTTTATCCGCTTGCTCCTGAAATAAAACCGCACCTAAACCAATAGAACTTGCATCAGTATGCAATTCTGTACGGGCCTCTGGATTATATGCAGCTAAAATGAGTTTTGACAGCAATCTATTTTGTATTGTTTCAAACGCACGCTTTTGTTCCTCTCCCCAAACAAATTTCACATCTTTCGCTAATAAATCTGTAATTGGTTTCATAATAATCGCAAAATCTTTTATAAACCGACGAAAAAAACTAGTCAATCCAACGAAACTAAGAACACTTTTTACATCCTTTAAAATCGGAAAATTTTGTATACATTTCAATTTTTCTGTACCTGGCTTGATACAACCATTTGAAATTATAAATCCCAAATACTCAATTGATGTTCTCAAAAAATGAC
This sequence comes from Megastigmus dorsalis, assembly GCA_900490025.1. NCBI lineage: Eukaryota > Metazoa > Arthropoda > Insecta > Hymenoptera > Megastigmidae > Megastigmus > Megastigmus dorsalis. The sequence continues at coordinate 10,248 of UELU01098912.1, forward strand.
ATTTTTTTAAGTTTAACGTTAAGCCTGCATCTCTCAAAATATCAAAAACTTCTTTCAAACGCGATCAACCTTCGGAAATTGTCTTTGACATAATAAATAAATCATCAAAATATGCCATTGCCCATTTATATAAACAACTACCCAAAATTATATTCATAAGCCTTTGAAATTCGGTTGGAGCCTCGCAAAGTCCAAAAGGTACCGTTTTGAATTGAAAATGTCCATCAGGCGTAACAAATGCGATGTATTTACGCGATGCTTTTCCGACTGGCACTTGATAATATCCGCTCATAAGGTCTAAACTACTAAAGAACAATTGCCCATGCAAGCTATCTAACTGATCGTCAATACGCGGCATCGGATATTTACGACGCTTAATTTTTTTATTAATCTTACGAAAATCGACGCACATACGCAAGTCACCATTTTTTTTTCTTCACAAGCAGCAGTGGGCTAGCAAACGACGATGTGCTGTCCTCTACAATATCGGTATCCTTGAGTTCTTGTATCATCTTAGCGGTTTTTTGTCTTTCGTGAAATGATAATTTATATGGTCTGTAACACATGGGCTCATCAGAGGTTAATTCGATGACCATCTCTGTTTTCGATGTACGTCCCACTTGATTCATATTTCGGGAAATCAAATCTTTATAATCATTTAAAATTTTTAATAAATTTTCTTTATTTGTATTTTTTAAATCTGTGTCTATTTCACTTTCTAAAATTGGCTCTTTATTAACTTCTCTCTTTAGTTCTGTATTTATACACGTATCGCCTCTTGTTACTTTATCACCAACTTTCACTTTATAGTCGCAATTTGTTAAATTAAGCACTGGGATAAACGTTTCACCAGTTGCATCTGTTTTTACTAGGCATGTTGAAATAGAATGTCCAGTTTGTCTAATACCTCCTTCAACACAAATTTCAGTATCTAGAAATGCAGACTTTACAGTCACGTGACCTAAAATATTTGGTGGAATCACCTGCGCTTCAGTTGCCCATAAAACCGTTTTCGACCTCTTAGAAATATTAACTTTTGTAATATCGTTCATATTACAAGCGATACGCAACTCGTCACTTTTACTAAGGATGTAAACATTAGGGTGCTCCGTAAACGGATGACCAACAAGCAACTATATTTGTAGTGGTTTGGTACAATATGTATCTTAACCTTGACATTGACTTCGTCTATGCTTAGATATGCGGTGACAACACCGAGGGGCTGAACTCTACCGTTTCCATAACCGATGAGAGGTTCTGTTTTCATCTCATAATAATTCAAACCGATACTGTCAGCAAACTTTAAAATATTTAGCGTGCGTGTTTAAACTTTGTTTAATACAATGGACGGACCTATCCTCATTTTCAACCTTTTCGGTTTTTATTGCGCTAGGACAATGAAATGAAAAATGCCCCATTTCCCCACATGTAAAACACTTTACTTCACTTTTGTCCTTCTTTTTTACATCAGTGTTTTCTTTTTTCACTTTGTCTTTGTTTTTCGGATACTCGTTCGCTTTATGTCCTACTTGTTCACAAAAAAAACATTTTATTTTCGAGTTTCTATTCGCGCTATATGTCACCTATGTCGTCTCTTTTATGTACACAGCTCCATTTTTCAAATCTGGCAACAAAGCGGCTGGTGTGGTATACCGACTTAGTGGACCTAAGAAATCTTGAAATCTTATATTATCAAGCCCATTAACGATCAACTGTATTTTTTCACGATCCTGCATCCCAGCTTTATTGCGCTTAGATAATTTTTCATAATAATACTCTATAATATTTTGATCTTCTTCCTTCTTATAATTTTGTGCTTCTACTCGTAAGGTAATTGGATCATCATCGCTTGTAAATGCCGCTCGTAACACTTCTTGCCACCGTTGCCAACTACGACGCTCAACTGCTGCCGGTAGACTATCGCGCCATTTTTTTGCCACCCCGTTCAAATTTCCGAGGGCATAATGTACCGTTCATACATCATCCCATTCGTATACTATCGCCAATTCGTTTATTTTTAAAATCCAATTCTCGATGTCTAAATCTGATTTCACTGGATCAAACTGAGGCACTACCTTCATATAGTCTCCATGATGAAACTGCCGATTTTGATTTTCGACGACCGCCATTTTGATGTCGTTATTTCTCTCTAACAAATCACTATCATCAACCGTCGCATAAGATTCTCCTTCCGACACGCTCTGAGACTCTTAACTTTCAATTTTTACACTGGAAGATACTAAATTTTCTTCAATTTCGAGAGTACGGTTCACATCTCCGTTTTCCGAAAGCGCTTTTTTCTGACTTCGTGTTAACACGTGTAAACATGTACATATAAAAAGTCTCTTTTTTCCACAAATATCCACGATTTAAAACTAGTACCCGTTCTGACCAGAAAAAAATTTCACCTCTTTTTCTGTCTGTCACCGGCGTCACTCAGTTCGAAAACACACGTGATTTGATCCCACTTCTGAAATTGTCGGACTCTTAAATAAATCTACACTTATTATTTAAAAATCAAACTTATTTATTATTTATATTTAGTTATAAAAGAGTACAACATACTGGCTATACACATAGCGTCTTCTGGCACGCAACGAACCTTACACGTTCAAGGTAGCGTCTTATCTGCCCCAATTAAACTAATTAGCCGCGCTCGTGCTGTCGTTGTAAAATGTCTAACCCCGAATAATTACGCGTCACACATTTTAATAGTCGATAGTAATCATATCAATACTTATTGATAAAAAATATTAAATCTTGCAATGAACAGTATTAAAGATCTAAGTAGGTAAAAGCTTAAATTTTTTAATTAAAAAATCTGGTTTTGTTAAGGTCTGAAGATTCAGAAAATTTAATATTAAAGTGTAGAAAGATATATTTAATATTAAATTTACTATGCAAATAATCAGGAGAGTAAGTAATAGTTACGAAAAAAGGACAAAAATACTGTAAAAATTTGACAAAGTTAAGAAAAATTAAAGATTAGATTAACTAAAATACTAATAAATAATTCGTTTACTGCTCGAATTACTCGAACTTAGTTATCGAACCCAATTTAAGATACAAAATTTACGTAACGAATGCAAAACCTTAGGTTAATAATAGCGCTTCGTTCATCAAGTGCGATAAAACAATGTAGGTGTAAAGCTATTCGGTATGTACACCTGCTATTTGGCCTTACAAAATTTCAGAGTTCACCAAGAATTTTGCACTGCGGTATTTCATTTCTGACAAGTTATTGTCTGAACTTCAAAGATGAATCGTATAAGATCATAAGTATGAAACAGAATCTTATTCCTAGAGGAAGTTAATTAACACACTTATCAAGCTACGATAAGAATTTTTATTACTTGAAAGAAACATAAGTCTCAAAATCAAGTAGAATGAAGAATTTTCGTATCTATGTTTTCAAAAATACTTTATTTAAATAGCGCCCTGCTGTAAATTTTTAAACTTACATTTTTAAATACATTATTTCAGAAAGTGCACTTACTGAATTTTATGTTAATAGTATCTAATCGTAATTAGTAGAATTGCCGAACATTATTATTCTTCAATAATTCCTACGCATATGCTAATATTAGCCAAATAATTGCATATCTCATGTAAATAAATAATGCCTTTTACAATAACATCATCAATAATGAACCATCTGCGAACGTTTTCCCTCGTAATTAAATAAAATAATACTTTTATTTTCTTGAAATTGAAATGTATTCCAAAATGTACTCGATTCCTTTCTTTTTTTTTAAAAAAAGTTAAGGAAGCCGTGTTAGATATATTAGCACGTGAAAAATTGGAAGAGAACTTGGCGTGTCGCATTCGATTGTGCACAGAATACTACAGGATGATGGTCAGCATCCGTATCACTTTACTGAAGTGCAGCGCCTTCTTGCTGGTGATTCCGCTCCACGTCGGGAATTTTACCAGCGATTCATAGCAAAGGTAGTAGTAGAACTACTTTTTCCGTGTCGGGTTCTGTACACCGATGAGTGCACGTTCACCCAGAATGGGACATTTAACTAGCACAATTACCATTACTACGGCCATGAGAATCCTCATCTGGTGTGGGACATCAACTCTCAACACCTGTTCAGTTTCAATGTGTGGTCAGGACTGATAGATGATGAAGTGGTAATTGTTTAGAAAATATTAATTCTTTAAAAATATCATTCGGGATGATGCAGCACACTAGAAATTTATAACATATACATTTTGCTTCACATACTTTAATATAAAGAAAGATTTGAGGTAGAATAACAATAAATTAAAGAATTGTTTCAAAAAAAGATATCGAGAAATCGCGATTCGTCAAGTGAAGCGCTCGAAAATTCTGGTATAAAATCATTCGGGATAATGCCGCATCGTAGAAATTTATAACTTGTACTTATTGTTTCACATACTTTGAAATAAAGAAAGATTTGAGGTGACACAACAATAAATAAAAGAATTGGTTTAAAAGAAGATATCGAAGAATATCGATTTTTCGACAGAAAAGTTCGAAATATCTTGTGTAAAATCATTCAGGATGATGCGGCGCACTTGAAACTTATAACATATACTTTTTACTTCGCATACTCTAAGATAAAGAAACATTTGAGGTCGCATAACAATAAATTAATGAATTGTTTAAAAAAAAAGTATCGACAAATCGCGATTCTTCAAGAGAAATGCTCGAAAAATCTGTTATAATATCATTCAGGATAATACCGCATAGTTTAAATTTATAACATATAGATACTTGTTGTTCCACATACTTTAAAATAAACAAAGATTTGAGGTGGCATAATCATAAACAAAAGAATTGTTTGTCGAAAAATCGATATTAACAAAAAATTTTTATTTTTAATGGGATTTGAAAATGAATTCTTTTAAACATATTAAAACACAACACTCTTTGCGAAAAGAAATAATTAATTAATTGAAAATATTTTAAAGAATTGGCGGTGACATGAATTTACGTTTTTTTTAAATAGTCCATATACACGTTAATTTTATCGAAAAATTGTAGTCAAGCCACTAAAATTTCACATTTAGGTAATTTTATTTTGATATGATTTTTGAAATTAATAATTATATTTTTTATGTAACTTTTCCTGTTTAATTCAAAATAACTGAAACAATTTATTTAATTACTATTGACGCTTTTGCGTTCAATTTTTAATATAGGACATCTAAATTTTCGAACTAATTTATTTTATAAAATATCCACCAAGATAAAATTTTAATAAGATATTTCCCTTCGATTCTCTGTTTGGCCCAGTATTCTTTCCGGAAAGACTGAATGGTGACAATTACTTGCAATTCTTGCGTGAAGAACTACCGGATTTGGTCTTTAGTGGCCAATATGCCCGCACATCGGCGCAATATTGCCTACATGCACGATGGTTGTCCTGCCCATTACGCCAGTAAAAATTGATTTTAAAGACTACTGAATTAATAAGAGGATGCGATAATCTTACCGTACCGAATACTCCTTTTGGTTTATGTTGCTTGGGTCTTTATTTCGGATTTTTTTAAAATCTGTATCTTTTTCGAACAACTTTAGTGAGCTTAAAACTTGGGTCTAATATCTTTTAATTCAATTTCTCAGATATAATTTTGAAATTAAATTTTAACCGCGGCTCCTTAGCCGGCTAATCCCGCACAGCTTGGCTAGAAAAAATGTAGCCCGGCTCAATGGGTCGGTATAAGGATGGCCTGTCCCCCCGCTCCATTGAGTCCGGCTGCAGTTTTCCAGCGTTGAAGGAGAGCATTTCTCCCACTCAACCTCGCTCTCTCGTTGCCTAAATCCCTTGCTTTGCACTTCTAGCGTAGTTGTTTTCCTTTGGTAGTTGCTCTCTCTCGCACCCGTGGTGAAATTTTAAGGTGATTGTGGGCTTCTTAGTTCGTCGGGTTCTGCTCGGAATTTTATGATAGAGTCGGGTTACCTCGACTCAGCTATGGATGACGTCTGAGTGCTTGCTTTGTCGCGTACGCGTGACTCTTTGTAAGAATTATTTTATACCTTAAGAGTTTTATGTTAATTTAGTCGGTTGGTCTCTATATTTTAGCTATGGTTTTAAATGTTCTAGGTTAATTGTTAATTTATATAGATATTAGTTTTAATGTTTATTAAGTTTTATTATGTTAAATTTCAAATTTTCAAATTGCGTATCGTAACACCCTCCCCTTCTTAAAATGTTCGTCGGCCCGATGAACGCGGTTATCAAAAAATGGGGGCGGCAAGGAGAGAGCGAAAGCGAGATTGCTCGGGTCGCTGAGCAGTAGTGTACAGGTTAATATGCGTTCGGCTGCGACAGTAGTTTCGAAGAGGCATATACACATGGTTTTGCAGCGTACAAGGTTGTTCACGGTCGCATGGGGTTATTTTCTTTCGTCTCTTTTGTAGGTGGTGAGCGGCGGTGATTGTGGCGTCAGGTTGGTCGCGTGCTGGTGTCGGGGCATGACACTGTATGTCATGGTAGTTTGATGGTCCACCGTCTGATGCTATTCGGGCTATGGTTGAATGAGTTTCCTTGCTTCGGCCTAAACAGACAATGAGCATAGAGTTTGTGTGTTCGAGCTATAATGAGGTATGGCGGTGATGTATGGGGTATGTTGGTTTATGGTTGTGATAATGGGGATGAATGATGTATTGGGAACGATACAGCTGTCACGGTCACGAATTTCCTACTGATGTTGTCCCTTGTGATCGTCTGTACGATTCGTTGTGGTGTGTTCCATGATCGTGCTTATCGTACTACAGAGTGTAGTCTATATTTATTTCGATCTTTGGTGGTTCATGTCGGCGACTGATTGGTTCGTTGTTGTAGGTTTATGTGTCGATCCTTGTTTCCGTGGTACTTGGTGGTTTCTGAGGTGCTAACGAAATTTCCTCCTGTTTTTTTTTGTTGTTTCTGTGAGCAATACCTGTAACTTGTCTTTTGTAATTAGCTGGTGATTAGTGTTAGTGGGTGATTCCGGTATGGCATTAGTATAAGTGTAATGTATGGTATCAGCCTAATTTGCATAGGTCATCATGAACCATGATGATAGGAAGGGTGGGGAGCGTGGAAAATATAACTTCCAGTTGATAGGGGAGCCGAGTGCGGATTCTGCCGGCCAAAGAGCCGTGCAGCTTAAGATTATAATTTTTTAATTGAGCCGGCCAAAGAGCCGTGCAATTTTGAATATTATATAGTGCGGATTGAGCCGGGTACTGATGTTCAGGTGGGGGTTGACGTCCCAGAATTCACGCGAGAAAAACGGTTTTTCCCGTCGCATGGCTAGTTTTTTCAAATGCTACTGATTCAAGGAGATCCACGTAGAAAATTGTTAGTCAGAATTCAGCCGTTCGGCGGTCAGTCGGTACTACAGCTACCATGAAAGGTGCACTGATCGACTACTCGGCCTACTTCGCTCTACGAAATGCACTACTTGGATTCGTGATGTCCACGGAGGAACAATGCAATCAGCCACCGGGTTTTGATCCTTGAATTAGAAAGGAAGGTATCAGAATTTACGTAGATTAGTTCTATCATTTCTGTGAGTATATATATATATATATATATATAGATATACTATCCAATGTTATTTTCTGTATTTGTTCCTGTTTCTTTTTAAGTGTCCAGGGCTTTAAGGTACAGATACGAAAATAACATTGAATAACTGACGTAAATATCCTCGGTTCTACACGT
>UELU01098915.1:0-15011 GCA_900490025.1 Megastigmus dorsalis
AACCAACTCTGAAAATTACCCTGGTCAAGGTCTAGGATAGGTAGAACCAAAGTACCACTTGCTAGTAGTGGATGCTCGGGTAAATACTTGATTTCAGCATAGTGAAATTCAAATACTCAGCTAACTAGCACAGAAACATAAACAGACGGCTAGTTTAGTGTACCTCCTATGAAAATTACCCTGATCAAGGTCTAGGATAGATAGAACCAAAGTACCAGTAGCTAATAGTCGATTCTCTGCTAAATACTTGATTTTAGTAGAGTGAAATTTCATATACTCTATTTAATGGCACAGAAACCTAACACAGGGCTAGTTTGTTCTACCAACTGTGAAAATTACCTTGATCAAGGTCTAGGATAGATAGAACCAAAGTAGCAGCAGCTAGTAGCCGATGCTCGGCTAAATACTCGATTTAAGCAAAGTGAAATTCTAAACACTCTATTTACTGGCACAGAAACATACACACAGGGCTAGTTTGGTTAACCAACTCTGAAAATTACCCTGGTCAAGGTCTAGGATAGGTAGAACCAAAGTACCACTTGCTAGTAGTGGATGCTCGGGTAAATACTTGATTTCAGTATAGTGAAATTTCAAATACTTTGTTTACTGGCGCAGAAACTTAAACGCAGAGGTAGTTTGGTCTGCCAACTCTGAAAATTACCCTGGTCAAGGTCTAGGACAGGTGGAACCAAAATACCAGCAACTAGTAGTGGAATCTCGGCTAAATACTTGATTTTAGCATAGTGAAATTTCAAATACTCTATTTTCGGGTAGAGAAACATAAACACATGGCTAGCTTGGTCTACCAACTCTGACAGTTACACTGGTCAAGGTGTAGGATTGATAGAACCAAAGTACCATCAGCTAATATTTTGATTTTCGTCTTAATTTTGAAGATATTCACAAAATTATATTGTTTTTGTACATTAGCGTAAATCTATATATTCGGAAAAAGAATACATGTAGATGAATAAAAATCGAAGTTTAAGGGATCATTTTGAACAAGACAGATTTTGAATGGGCGCCGCGAGCCGCTTCGAAAAGCCAGAAGAAAAACAAGAAACAAAAAAGCCATTTCCTTCAATGCTACCGCTGTTTATATTATAAAATATTTTTAGTATATTATTACTTAGAGTACCAAATAGCACTCTTTGTCTCTCTCCCTCTTATCTTTTTTTCGAACTTTTAGTTGGCACTTTTCAAATTTCTTCATAAGAAAGAAAACGTGTCCTCGATTCCGAGTGCAAAGAATAGAAAAGGTCGTAGTTCATGCTAATTTTCTTGAAAAATATGACCGTGAAATAAATCGTAAAAAATCACAGATAGTGGCACCTCCTAGGGTCAAAATCTGAAAAAACCTCTGAAATTTTAAGTCATTATTCAAAAGTACCAGCAAAAATACTGCAGTAAATTCTTCAATTTCTATTGTAATTCAAATATTTTGAAATCCATAAATCGTAAATTATGAGTCCCATATGGATATTCTTGTCCGTTTGAGAACACTAAACCAGAGGAGTAAGATCTGTTGGTCAAAAATTTAAGAATTTTTCGTTCACTCTTTGGGTTAAAACTCAATCTAGTTATTCGAGTTTCAATTCCGAAACTGAAATACGTGGGCGATAAAGTGTTAAATATGTTTGTCAGCAATGCTTATGAATATATCAAAATATTATCTCGTATAGAAAATTAACAGACATTTACAGGGCCTTGTAATAGTGTACACAACTTGAACGTCCACGTTCTATTCAAAGGTTGACTAGAAAAGGTTCACCATAAAAAATTTACAATAAATTTCAAACAATCTAGTAAAATATATTTTAATATATTTCATATAATCAAAAAAAATAATTAAGTAATAATTAGACATGCATGGTTCGTAAACTGCATTGTCAAGCATCTGCACTACTAGGTAGTTTGATTATTCCATATTCTATAACCTTCGTAAAAGAGTGCATCTTGGTTTACACGTTGCTGGTAAAATCTGTGTTAAATTTTCAAAATTTGCAGCAGAATCCTTTATAACGAAGTTAATTATAAATTAATTAATTATTTTTCCACTTTTGAAAAAATAATTATGTCGGTTCGTGCTCTACTTATAATCGTTTCTCGAGAAAAAATAATAATGCAATGCTGGAAATATTCATCTAACGCCATCTTTTATCCTCCATCTCAATTGGCGATATCAACAAAATGACAAAATTCCGTATCGTCAGTATTCTCCGCAACCTTAAAAGCACTTTTTCCGAGATCATTGGAGACCGGAGTGAAGTTTCCGCTCTCTGCTCGCCGCCCGGTAACGTGACGACGACGAACCCAACTGGATCGGTCATTTAAGACCCGTAATTTCGGCAACGACGATGAATAATCAATATTTATTACGAAATAAATATTGATTATTTAGATTTAAAACGAAACATATATTTATTACGAAAGGATAAAAAGATTATCGCTAACCAAAAACGACTATTTCGACTTATTTTTATCCCGTCTACAAGAATATGGCAGTAATATAAAAAAAAAAACATTTATTTCGGAAAATAAATTTTTTATCTTTTGAACCAAAAATTTTACATTAATTCTGGCTATACCACTGAATGCTTATCGCAACTTAACATCCAATGAGACCTGCTGCATATTTATTTTTCTATCCAGTTCCGAATAAACTTAAGTAAAAAGTGGTGCGTGCTAATTGTGTCAGGCGGTATATACAGGGTGTTCCAAAAGTATGGATACCCCTGAAAATGTCGGAAACTAGTGGCGCTAGAAAAAAACTTTAAATACAAAAGTTTCCGCAAATCAAACGGTGCATCCGATCGTGGCCTTAAGTTTGACCTTGGATTTGACCTTCAGGGTCATTTGAAGGTCATGTCGAGTTTTTTCAATGGGAACTCCGTCTTTTTGTTACAAAAATGGAAAGCGGGAAAAATTTCCTATTCAATGGTATAAATAACATAGGGGGTCAATTGTAGCCCAAAGTTCATTTGAAGGTCAGATCTTTGAATAAGCTGAAATTGGTATTCAGCAGCCCATAACTCGGAAACTAGGGGTGCTAGAATAAATCTTTAGATACTAAAGGTTCCGAAAATCAAACGGTGAATCCGATGGTGCCCTTGAGTTTGACCTTGGGTTTGACCTTTAGGGTCATTTGAAGGTCAAATCGAGTTTTTTGTACGAGAGCCATACTTCTTCATTCCAGAAAACTTGTCCAAAGGTCATTTACAAATTTTACATATCTAATCTCAGATTCGCACTCAGGAAGATTTTTGGCCGATTTCACAAATTTTAAGAGAAAAACCCAACCCAACCCTCCCATATGCACACCTAAACTAATCACGGGACAAAGAGGTCAATTTTTGTGAATATTCAGGTATGGATTCATAAGATAATTATCGATTTTTATGTGCTTTGTTGTTTTCATTCTGAATTAGTTCTATCAACGCACTGATTCTTTTCTTTTATTCTTAGTTTCGTTTTCTGTACTTGAGAATGAATCGTCTCACAGAACGTGAAAGAATAAGCATCCTCATGATGCGAGGATGGGGTAATATGGTTAGGTCATATCGGCGAGTTGCGGATCTGTTTAACGCAGAATTCCGGCTACCGTTGCAACCAAGAATTTCGAAAAAGACAGTGGGAAAAACTGTTTCTCGTTTTGAGCAAACTGGTAGCGTTAAAGATCGACCCAAAAGTGGAAGACCGAAGACATTGACTGATCATGAAACCTCTTTGAATGTGGCATTATCTTTCGCTGAAAATCCTGGAACCTCCGTTAGACAAGTATCTGCTGAAACTGGTGTTTGTAAAACTTCTGTTCACATTATAATGAAACTCGAGAAGTTTCATCCATATAAATTGAAATTGGTACAGGAGTAGAACGAGGATGATTTCGATCGAACACTGGAATTTGCCGAATTAATGATGAACCGTATTGATGCTAGACCAAATTTTTAAACGAAATAGTTTTTTTCCGATGAAGCTACCTTCCAGTTGAATGGTAACGATAATAGACACAATTGTCGGTTCTGGGCATCGGAGAATCCTGACTGGTTTTTGGAATCACATACACAACACCCGCAGAAACTCAACGTTATGGCAGGCATAATAAATGATAGAATAGTAGGGCCATTTTTCATAGAAGGCAATTTAAACGGAGAAAAGTATGAAGACATGTTGAGGAATCAAATCGTACCTGCGATAAATGATATTGTCGGTGACCACTTTAACATTACTTACTTTCAACAAGATGAAGCACCCCCGCATTACGCTTGAAGTGTACGTAATTATTTAAATAAAACATTTCCAGGACGAGTGATAGGCCGCAGAGGAACCATTGGCTGGCCACCTCGTCCACCTGACATGAGGCCATTAGATTACTTTTTATGGGGTTACGTTAAAAGCAAAGTTTATGCTACAAAACCTGCGAATTTGGAAGAGTTGGCTCAACGTATTATTGAAGTAATTCAGGTGATCCCAAATGATATGATCCAAAAGGCAGTTTCAGCATTTTATAATCGGATGGGGTATAGTCAACTGAATAATGGAGGTCATTTCGAACATGAACGTTAATTTTTAGATGTCACGATTTCTAAAAGATGCTAGTTGGACTTCACCAGTCGGACACCAGCGTGTCTTGCCTTCAATGGCTGAATATCACTGTGTCTTGCCTTCACTGGCTAGACACCAGCGTGTCTTGCCTTCACTGGCTGCACTGTAAAATTGAAAATGTCAGTTTCAAACGGATCGAAAACCGAATCTATGGCCAAATCTTTGAAGATCAAATACATGGTCGACGTCAAATGCACCGTTTTTTTTCCAGAAAATTCGATAGAAAAACTTATGGCAGTTTTACACCAATATTAGCTGATTTAGCACTATGTTATTTATACCGTTGAATAGAAAATTTTTCCTGCTTTTAATTTCTGTAATAAAGAAGTTCCCATTCAAAAAACTTGACTTGACCTTCAAATGACCCTGAAGGTCAAACCCAAGGTCAAACTCAAGGGCACCATCGGATGCACCGTTTATTTTTCGGAAACTTTTGTATTCAAAGTTTTTTCTGTAATACCCCTAGTTTTCGAGTTATAGACTGCTGAACACCAATTTCAGCTTATTCAAAGCTAACCTTCAAATGACCTTTGGGTTAAATTTGACCCCCTATGTTATTTATACCTTTGAATAGGAAATTTTTCCCGCTTTCCATTTCTGTAATAAAAAGGAGTTCCCATTGAAAAAATTCGACTTAACCTTCAAATGACCCAAGGTCAAATTCAAGGTGACAATCGGATGCGCCGTTTGATTTGCGGAAACTTTTGTATTTAAAGTTTTCTTCTAGCGCCACTAGTCTCCGAGATTTTCAGGGGTATCCATACTTTTGGATCACCCTGTATATATGCTGTGGTGCAATTATTTAGATTATCCAACCGTCATGTATGCTGCATTCCCTGGCCGCTGACATTTAACACAATTAAAAATTATCTTAGTATGTCTTGAAACTTTTCTACAAAAGGCGCTTTTGTCACATTCCATGATGTGTATAATAAAACATTTATATTTCTAGAACGGTAGAATCATTTATTATTGATATTTTTACTGTTTCCCTCTCACGGAGAAAAATAATTATTCCGACCATATGGCTGCTAATGAAAGCAGCAGAGCAAGAATAGCAAACCCTCACACACATAAAAGCTAATCACGTACCTGACCTGATCTTGGTGGTGCGGCCTTACGCAGTGACGTCTAAGACCAAGAAAATCGTCGAATCACCTTATCGCCTTCAGCATAACCTTTACTCAATTATCTTGCATTGTCTTGTATTATCAATGGTTGCTGCTTGATCCTAATCCGCGGGAAATCAGGAGATTGATTTTTCGTGTCATTGTATTTTGAAGGAATCTTGTGGAACGCATGATGTTCCACTTAATAAAAACAACCTCGTTACATGGGAAAGATTCAAGCCAATATTGAGACATTACAGGAAATAGCATATCCACAAAAATTTCACGTCTCAAGTGATGATCCCAAAAATTTGTAGAAATGCCATTTTCAGTACATACTCTTTATTCTGTATATTTTGAATTGGAAACGTACATGTGATTTTTCCGTAGTTTAATAAATACAATAATAACATTAAATTTTTAACGTAATAATTAGTAGAAAAAATTATGCAAAAAAAATTTAGATGGAAGGTAGAATCGAACCTGCGCTTCCAATTCAGCATTTTTGGCGGCACTCCCCTCCCCGAATGAGATAGCTTTACATATACCTACTTTGAGCATAGGTTACTTATGAGTGCCATGCTTTTTATGCATAGCCTCACTGAACATTCGTTTCAATGTAATGCATTATTCGCATAGGGTGTTGCGGTGAAGAAACGCGTAGATTCATGCATGGTTCGAATAAAAGTTTCATGCTAGAAATGCGAAGTTTCTATCTCCAAGTTCAGGTATTTTTATTCCTGATATTTAAATTTCTAGATAATCAGAATCCTGTGTTTCTTTATAGCACAAGATTGCGTGCTAAGAGTTTGACGCAAATTCATCTAACGCGAGCTGTAATAAACAGTTCATTATTATAATGTTTTAGTACGGAAAATATTCCCATTTAGTTAACCCGTACATTTATCAAACAAGTGATTTTATCCGTTTACTGATATTTTCAGATGTTTTATGATCATTTATTTATTTTATCTATTAAATTTCTTTATCAACTATAAATTAATATTATTAATTTTCTCTTTAGAGTATAATGTTTTTGTATGTAGCCAAACCAATTTATAAAAAAATAATATTATTTAGAATGAATTTATTCCTTCATGAACTTTATTTGTTTTACAACTAGTAGTATAATTGGAGGGCTCATGTATCATATATCGAAAAAAAAAAATTTTTTTAATGCAAGAACAACTAATTATAATTATTTTAATTTTGTAGGATGGTTTTATTCTTAACCTTGGGATTAGTAAATCAGATCCATTGTATAATGAGCGAATTAAACTTCTCTCACGGATTGGTCTACCTCCAGTTAAAGAATTTTTATTAAAACCTGGTCCAGAACTAATGTCAGGATTACTTCTTGGATTTCTGCGAATATTCAGAATGAATAAAAATGATATTGATTATTGGTTAAAATCAACTGATTCGCAGAATATTACCGATCGGGACTGCAATTTTAATGAAATTCTTGACATAAATGTTCTAAAATTCATTACCACCAGATTAAAACTATTATTATCAAACTATCCTACATCTGAACAGGTGAAACGATTTCATATATATATATATATGTTCATCTTTGTAATTTTTTATTATTAAATAATCATTAATTAATAATAATTTTATTTTTAGGACGACATCAAAATACTTGAAACAGCAACCTACTGTAGGGAACTGGCAATAAGAATGCGGCTTTCTGAAAAAAAGATTCTTCGGCGAATAATTACTGATTTAGAACAATTATTGTAAAGTCAGATACGAAAAAAACTTATTGTTGATACTTAATTAGCAGAAATTCATGTTATTGTTAATTGTGTAATCAAATACTTTTCGTTTTCAATGTTATTGATTTACAGAATACATCCTTTACTCCCTACTTTTAGGTACATTGAAATTAAAAAAACAAAAATTGTAAATGGCGGTAATTACCTTTAGTGTTGCGGTAATTTCGATCACAATTTATTTATTAAGTAAACAAAGAATAATCTCTTCTAAGAGGTTTCTCAAGCTTTCAATAGTTTTTTATTAATATGTAGTCGAATTTATTGTTCGTGCGTGAAATGATATTTTTCGAGACAGGAGTCTATTGATCCAAACCAACCACCAATTGTTTGCCAAAAATAATAATTTATTTCGTAACGTTTCGGGAGCGTCTTAAAACTATGCTCCCCTTTTGAAGCTATAAAAAAAAATTTTTAAGACAAAAAGTGCGATGTGGTAAAGAATAAAATTTTGAAAAGAAATACTCGTATATATACTATATTACCCTCGGTCGCCGCAAGATATTACATATAAAAAATTTAATTTTTTATTAAGAATAGCCCTCGGAACGTTGATAACTTGCTAGAATAAAACAATTCTAAATTTTAAAAGAACAAAAATATTAGTAAAATCTAAAATTTATTGTGTGCGAAACTATCAAACCAGCACTCACATAAATCACAAGGATTTCCACGCGAATGCAGACCGTGTTTTACAGATTAAAATCTGTTGGTCAAACAATTGAAATAAAAAAAAAATAAAAAAATCAATTGCGATTGAGAAAAGGCAATCCTGATCCCACAGACGTAGCATGTAACGATATACTTACGACCAAGTATATCAGTCTTTATAGTTCGAATACAAGTAATACTTAAAGAAATTAAATCAGAGTATTAATATGCTATGTGAAGGTTTCAAGTAAATAAATAAAATCACGTACACCCCGGTCCCTTGCTTTTGCCCAACCAGACGACATTTTAGGACATCAAAGAACATTTACCTTTCCCTACTGAAAAAAATTACGGGATTAATCATGGGATAGATTACGGGATTAATTACGAGATTAATAATAGGATTTATTACGGGATTAATTATAGGATTAACTACAGAATAAGTCACAGGCTTAATCACATGCCACTATCGAGAAAAACGTCCCGTGATTAGTCCTGTAATTAATCCCGTGATTAATCGCGTATTTACCCGTATCAAGAAAATCGGCAAAATATAAATTTAAGTGTCGGAAAAATTGTAAATATTATACAAAACAATGTGAAACTGTGCATAATAAAATTTTATACGGAAAAAAAAAGAAATTATATATTTATTAATTTTTTCGGAGTTCACCTATCCAAGTACTATCCGTGCCTAGCACTGCTTAACTTCGCTGATCTATTGCTGATACATTTCTTTTTTACACCACTCTGGACTCTTAGAATCGATGGGAAATATATGAATGAATTAGAAAGTGACTATTCTGCTCTACAAATCTAACTAATGAATAATAATCAGAACAGAGTGCAGTATACTGATTATACATGATCAGGCCCTGATTACATACCGTTGTGTGCAAAAGTTTCCGGCAAAAGAGAATTTTTTAATAAAATATGGTATAAAGAATATAAAATTAAAATGCAAGTCGATCATGGTCATGCATATTTATTATACTATCAAAATATGTAATCAAAAAATTTTATACAACAATTAACAATTCTTTATAACAAAAACAAATATTTTCGCTTATTCATAAGTATCCGGCCAAGTACAAATTATGCACTAAACTTAAGAAAAATAACGCTGTAACTCAATGAAAAAATTCCAATAACAAAAAAAGGTAACGTTTTGATCAATATTTGGTTGCCATACCCTTTGCAGCTATCACAGCGGCACATCTTTGAGGCATCGATTCAATAAGTTTGATTACTCTATCTTGAGAGATATTTACCCACTCTTCTTGAACTTTTTGCCATAAAACAACTTTGTTACAGAATTATCTTTGGCCGGAAACTTTTGCACACAACCGTACCTGCATCTTTTATGCTCGGAAATAACAATAAGCTTTGGACAAAAAAATTAATTAACATCGATTTGTCAAAATTATATTCGATTTTCAAAAGTAGGAAATTTTTGCATATTGTTTAAATAATTTGTATAGTTGTTAAATAATTAAAAAATAAAAATAATACACACGTAAACCTTGATTTTCCGTCATGCAATGAAACCAATACTTATCTGGTATATTACACTTTTTGAAAAGCTTTTTTTTTATAGATTTCTGATTTAATTAGTTTTTTTAAATTTAATTTGTTTATTGCATCCACACTGTACTCTGTTCTGATTATTATTCATTACCTAGATTTGTAGAGCAGAGTAGTCACTATCTAATTCATTCATATATTTCCCATCGATCCTAAGAGTCCAGAGTGGTATAAAAAAGAAATGTATCAGCAATAGATCAGCGAAGTTAAGCAGTGTTCGGCACGGATAGTACTTGGATGGGTGAACCCCGAAAAAATTAATGAATATGTAATTTATTTTTTTCCGTATAAAATTTTATTATGCACAGTTCCACATTGTTTTGTATAATATTTACAATTTTTCCAACATTTAAATTTATATTTTGCAGATTTTCTTGGTACGGGTAAATACGCGATTAATCACGGGATTAATTACAGGACTAATCACGGGACGTTTTTCTCTATAGTGGCATGTGATTAAGCCTGTGATTTATACTGTAGTTAATCCTATAATTAATCCCGTAATAAATCCTTTTATTAATCTCGTAATTAATCCCGTAATCTATCCCATGATTAATCCCGCAATTTTTTTCAGTAGGGTTCCGTTGCCTATTGAGCTAAGAGAACCGGTGGAGGCTCATTTGAAAGTTTGAACGAAGAACTTTAAATTCCGTTTTTGTAAAGTATTTCAACGCTGTTTTTCAACGATTTAACGACGTTTTTTAATGAAAACTAGGTGCTTTTTAGGAACGATCGCTACACGGTAGTGCCATATATTTTCGACACCACAAAAAGTATCAAACTATTTTTGTGAACCGATTTTCTCGATGAATTTTCTCCATGAATTTCCGTCCTATGATCCGACCATGAACATCTCATTCGTTGCAGCACAATTCTATCCGTTTCTTATAACCTTTCTTCGTCTGGCGAATGTATTTGCCGACCGCTCGCAACTGATGTATACACACTGTGATGATATATTTGTATTTTTGTTATTGATGTCATGTTGTTAATATTACTACTAACTATATGCATTTATGAATTTTGTGTTTTAATGCACCATCGAGCATTTTAACTTTTTCCTTTTATCATACTGATTTGCTCTTTAATTTTCAATGTCTGCTATAATTAATTAATTAATAACAATTGCAATTATTTCTCGTGCTTAAATCATTATATTGTAAAAAATTTCTAAAGCGTCTTGTGATACGGCACTCGTCAGGGTCCAGAGTCCTACCTGAAAATCCCTACTAATACATATATATAATACCCTGCTAAGTCTAACGAGGTTTCCTGCCGTCCACTAGGAAATCGGTCACGCTCGTCGCCTATGATTTATATTAGGCGCCAGACACAGTCGTGTCAGACGACGAATAACTGCGTCACCCGGCTAACTACCACTAACCACAGAAATTATGGTGAGACTCTCCTCAGAGGAGATCCCGTTGAGCAACTCGTGGAAACTCACGAGTCCCGGTTGCACCTGTCGCTCGTACTGTCCGCTGCACTGCGTCCTTCTTGTCGTGCTCGTTCAAAATGGCGCATCACGCAAGTAATAAGTGGGAATTTTAAAGGAAGGAGGAAAACAGTGGGCAACTCACAATAATTACCTCAGAATTTAATATAAAAGAATTAAATAGTCGTTTATTCCTACCCCTGGTACAGTCTAATCACGTTCGTCGCTATCTAGCGCGCGAACTTCGCTTCGCCACATGTCTCGCGTAGCAACCCGCGTCGTCGCCAATTTGCTAAGTCGCGAAGAATCTACTGACTATAATATAAAAGAAAAGAAGAAACCGTTCCCCCGTCGCAGTCCACACATACAAACATTTTGTCCGTCGCTACAAGTCGGTACGAATTGCGAGCACCTTCCACCGATCGCGCACTGAATACAATCTTGCGACTCACCTCAGTCCAGGTTGCTCGACAACCGTAAGTAATGGCGTCTGGCCCACTCACCGTCGCAAAAGTCCCGAAATGCTTCACAATTAGTCTCTTTCTACTTCTCTCACACCACGGTCTGGTGCTTTCGTCGCTAAGTATTCCTCCGGTGTCGCTAATACTCCGTGAAAGGTCCTCGTCGCTGATATACTTGATAAAATGAGTTTGCTATGGTGCTGGTAAAAATGCGTGTGCTCTACTCAGTAGCTAAACAGCAAGTTTCTTCTTTTCGGAAGCTCAGTAGTCGCATCTGTCCTCTCCGATTTTTCTTCCTCCGTCGCACTCGTTGTATATCGCAGTCTATCCTTGTCGCTCTAATTATCGTTGTCAGGTCCAAATTCGAGTCGCGTAGTCCGAAATTTGACTTATTTATTCCTTTTGGGGAAACCTAGAGTCAGTTTCCCTCACTTCTCGACTAATTAATTGGTCCCTCGTCGCTGATTGGCTCCCACGACCGACCTAGCCTCTTATCTGGGTCGGATCATCGCGCGGGTCATTCGAATTCCATCGCGCAATTATTATATATTCAATTTTCCCATAATATCCCCGAAAGCCCTCGGGAGCATGCGCAGGGTCCACTTGGGAACTCGGGGTTTCGTGTGCGCGGCAGTGTGGGCGCTCCCTAACGCGCTATCGGCGATTCCTTCTTTGCGCCGTTCGTCCGTCTCTCTCACTCTACTGGCGGCATTGCAAATGGCCGCCAGCTTGTTATCGTCGCGTGTTTCGGACGCTGTTGCTTCTCGTCGCTGCTGTATTTCCCAGGTCGTCCGTCACTGGGTTAAGTGCGAGTGGGTGGCGACACCCTCGTCATTGTCGTCGTCGCGGTTCGGCGCCTCTTGCGCAAGGTGTCGGCACCAGTCTCGTGTG
Source organism: Megastigmus dorsalis (assembly GCA_900490025.1). Lineage (NCBI taxonomy): Eukaryota > Metazoa > Arthropoda > Insecta > Hymenoptera > Megastigmidae > Megastigmus > Megastigmus dorsalis. Next base: position 12,515 of record UELU01098915.1, read on the forward strand.
TGTGCACCGCCTCCTGGCTTCTTCTCCTCGTCGCGGCAGAAGTACGTGCCGGGGCGGCATCCCACCGTGTTCTCGTCGCTGGTCGTCGGGAAGGCCTCGCCTCCTGGCCTCCTTCTTGGGCCGGCGGGCGTATTTGCACGGATCGCGGTGCATCGGGCATCCGGGTGCGTGTGTTGGGTGTGTCGCTGCAGGAGGGCCCTCAAAGAAGAAGTGTTCGGACGGAGTTAGCAGGTGTTGATGCACCTTGCATTGACGACGCTGCAGGTTGCTCGCGAGGACTCACGGTCAGGTAAACCGTATCGGCCCCCTCCTTCTCCTATCCCTAATCCTATTTGCAGCAGTGCAGTGTGGGTGGGTGCATCGCTGCATCCACTCACACTGCACATGACTTTGTTTTGCTGCTGTCTCTCTCTCTCCCTTGCATTCTATCCTCCTAACCTCACTTTCCCTATCCTGCTATCGTTGTTTTTGTTTTATTTGACTTTATTTATTGATTAGTGACTCCGGTGTTTTAGGTGGGACCCTGGACTCTGGTGGCCAACGATCCCTTCCTCTCTCACCCTGGGACACGAAACCCGTATATAATGAATACTGTAAATAAACTAAAAAGTTATTAATACATATTTAATATTTAATTGACATTAATAGGCATAATTATAAATAGTAAATAAGAAAATAATTTTCAAAATAATAACCGAAAGTAAATTAATATTCAGTATAAAAATTAATTCTCTCAGCAAGTATTTAAAAAATGAAATTTTTTTATTGTAGAATTTCATTAAAATTGTGTAAATGATAAATTCGAGCTTGGCAAAAACCCGTAAATATGTAATCTCACCGATACTATTTGTAAACTTGATTGTATATACATATATATAAACTTTAATTTGGAGGGATATTATAAATTGACTTGCTTCATAATAATGCAACTTTTATATAAAAAATCATCAATAATTTTTAGAGAACCACACGTTTTATAAGAACAAACGGCACAGAGTGTGAGCATCACGCAACGTTTGAGCATCACGCAACGTTCTATCCTCTCATAATGCAAAAAGCTTCACTATTTGCTTGCCATGCATCGCGAATGCTATCGGGGGAAGCCACAAGACCGAGCGCGCTAGTTACAAATTAATTTAAATGTAGAATCCGAATTTTTGTGAGTATCCGAAAATCTTTCGTTAGAAAAAATATGTAATTTTGCACCTAAATTACTAATTTTCTTTAGATTTAAAAAAAAATTAATTCTTTTAATTTTTTCTAGATTTTTTAAAATTTGTTTTCTAAAGAGATAATATTATAAATATGATCCCATAGTTATTAAGATTCTGAAAACTAAGTGGTGAACTTGATAAATTGGAGCCAGTGTCATTTATCGTATTTGCAGTGTATTTGTTTTTAAGATTTGATGTCAGTGATAAATATAATAGAACAGCTATGTTTCAATGCTGGGTATGGAAGGATACAGTGAATTGAATATAGATATGAGGCGTTTCACGTCAACTCTCCAAACGCGGCGCGGGAGCGCTTAATCATGCTGTTTTCAGCTCATGTTTAAAGGGCTAAAATGCACCTAGAAATTATCATAACGAAGTGACTTCGATGTATTTTTTCCTCAGCTTTCCGATGGTCAAAAATGCATTTTTAATATTTTTTTTGACCTACTAGATCGAAAGAGGTGGAACTTTTACGTCGATGTAGCTATTTTCTGGAAACGGGTTTTTTGATTTTATCGAGATATTATTCAACAAACACAAGGCGCTCGACCAGTCGCGACGCGCCGGGCATGCTACTGCTGCAGACCTTAACTCTTAGCTGTTCGACTAACCATCATTACAATTTATAATACTAAGCTTTTAAAGCTTATTCAAGTCTTTTTAACAATTTTTGACTTTTTTAATTTATGAAATAAATCGTACTCGGATGCCAAAGATGTGATGTTAAGTTTCATAGTCTTATGATCTGTTGGAATAAAAGCGTGATATTTTAAAGTACCTGGGATGAACTTGGCCTTGTCGATTCGAACTTTAAATTTCTTTGAATTTTTTTTATAAGCTTCTTTACTACTAAAGAAAATTTTCGTTTCTTTGCAATACTTTTGTGCCCAATTATATAGATCGTAAGCTGTAAGTATTTTGTTATTTCCTGTAAGCTGCAAGCCAGCTCTACGGGCTCCTCTTTTCAAATTTGCACCTATACTATCGCATCCGCTTTTGCCGTGTGCAGTGGCAAAAAAATGCCTTTCAGCTTTAATTTGAAAATCTTTTTCATGAAAAAGAAGATTGTGAAAATTACTCTTATTTTTAAAATGTTGTGCTGCTCCTTCAGTCACATAATAAATTTTTTTAAGTTTATGATGACTTTTAAGATAATTTATAATGATTTTCTGATATTCATATACCGAAACAGTATCATGATTAAGATTATCTGAAATAATAGCTATGCTTTTGTGTTTAAGTTCATCCTTTATTTTATAATACACCGTAACTGTAAATAT
>UELU01098918.1:0-20852 GCA_900490025.1 Megastigmus dorsalis
ATATATATATATATATAGAAATATAGAAATAATTTTACTAAGTTTATCACGAAAATAAAAATTGTTCAACGGGTAGATTTGGTACCGCATTTTTCGCGAGGAAGTAAACTTCTAACGGTATGGCGAGAAATCATGCAAAGATGCGCTCCAATAAACGAAATATGCGTACACAATGAAAAAATGAAAACTATTTACAAACAAGTAATATCCACAATATAATACACGGAACGCATAACAGAACTGTTATAAGGATACAGTAATGACAGAGCAACCCGCAAGCGGAGATCACTTGTACTCTTTGTCGGAAAAATCTCGGTCGGAAATAAGCCTAATTGAAATAGCAAGTAACGATACGCGCAAAGTCGCAAATTTATTAGCGAATCACACGGAATTAGAAGAAACCGAATTTAATCAAATACATACACAAATCACAAGTATCGAGATAATTATAAGTAAACTGTCCAAAAATACAGTCGGGAATATGGAGCGAAAACAAATCGACACAGCGGTAAACATATTAGCCGAGAGCGTCCTTCAATACGAATTAGACACAGCACTGATAACCGACGCAATTCTATTCGCAGCGCAAGGAGCCATACATCAACGGTTCATGTCTCCTAATTTAATAAAAAAATTTCCAGACATATAAATTATGCAAAGTTTCACCAATATCAATTAAACAGTACATGTTAAATACAACCGATACGTGCGCGTAAATATGGCCAGAATCATCCTACATCGCAGTTAACTACTATAACACGTATATGCCTATCACATTAGACGCAATAAATAAATATAAAAAATTAGGCGATCTTAATATTTGTAAGGAAACCGAGCCAATAAGAGAAATCCAAAAATACGCAGCGTGCGAATTAAAAATTCTTATAAAAGGAAACATAACAAATTTTTCAGATTGCAATGTTAAATTAACTAAATTATATGGCACTACTGGCTGAAAGAGCAAGTATTTATACAATGCGACAGAGCAGAACAGATTTCATTCGAAATAAACGGGATAGGCATATTACGGTCAAGTCCAGGGTGCACCGCGCACACTACAAACGCCAGATTAACGGCATCTCGCGAAATAAAATAATCTTATCAGTCACAATATTTCCGGAATATGAGCTTCATATCCAAAATATACTAAAAAACGAGACAGACAAAAGTGATTACGCGCAATATATAAATGACGCTATAAAACAGAACCAAATTCACACCACAAAAGGACAACATAAGGAACAAAATAATCCATTAAAAACAGGGACATGTTTTCGAGAAATAGTGGAGAAAGTGAAACCAATTGGCGAGTACAAAAACGTCAGCAAAAGCTTCGACATTTTTCAAAAGCAAATAACTATATTTGGTGGATCATTTGTAACATTAGTAATCATTTATGCTATTTTGTGGAAAATATTATTAGTGGGGGGTCCCCTTACTCTAATTAGGAAAAGATTGTTTTCAAGGAAAAAGCAATATCAACCTACAGCAAGCGAGAAACAAAATATCGAAAATATACAAATACAACCAGCACAACAGAGGGGAATGCTCATACAAAATCATCCGAGAGTCCAAAACAAGACCAATCGAGCACCTAGCCTAGAAGAAAATAGAATCCCAGGACTCTCGGCGCTCTATACACCACGCCAAGAAAATGATTACACAGACGGAAGGGATACAAACATACCATTCAGAACTTTTATGGTCATGGCATCAACCTTAATCATCGGAAACTACTCACCGAGATTATCATTTAATTTTATATTTTTTATTATTCGAGGCAAATCTTAGGCAAATTTTTGTCTAAAGGCATTTTCATGCTATTCAAAATTATGTAAATTTTTATCTAAAACCCATTTTGTAATATTATACCTTATTTTTGCGAATTTGTTTATCTGAACCATTTTTGTAAGATTATATCTTATTTTTGTGAAATTTTTATCTAAACCGTATTTGTAAAGTGTTATATAAATCAATTTTTGTAATCTTATATCATCACCATTTTGTAATCGTACACGTTACTTACACAAATTGTTAATTAAGCGATCTTTCCTTTTCCAATGTATCAAGTTTTATAATATTATAAACAACGAAAGTCATACCCTTCTTAGCATATAAATTTTTGTTTACTACAGCATGAGTCCTTTTTTTTGCTCCTTTAAGCAAAGAAAAAACAATGTAAGAACCCTTGGAGAGTTCTGCACTACCTCGTTATGTTGCATCGGGAATATTAATCAACATATTATTACTTAATGTCATAAAATTAGTAGACATAATTTTCGGAGTATACAATAACAATTGCAACATTGCAAACGTCGTACTTAAGCCAGGACATTTTTTTGTATCAGCGTCTTTTCTTGATTTGTTTTCATTACCACGCCGTCGAGCTCTCATTTGCGCGAGTCCTTGCGGCACCTGCGAGGGCGCAGATGATGAGGCTCCGGTCGTGTTACATAGGACACCTAGCTGTCCTATTATTTTATTCATTGGTGCGCAAATATCATTTCACAATAAAATTCGTACATCGCCGCATTCCAAAGAAGCGCAGCTCGTAGCTGACCACGCCATAAAATGCAAGCGTTAGCAAACGCAGCACTTTTCTACTCGGCAACAGTCAAATTGCCGACTCTACAAAAAATCACACTAGGCGATTTTTATCACTTGCACAACTTCCAATGAGAGACAATAAAAGCAGCCCTATCGGGCTACATCGAGGAGAGCGACCCAACATCTGAACAAGGAACGACTGACCGATTGCCACGCAATGCAGCTAGAACCATTCTACGCTTTTATCATATAGTGAATAAACTAAGTATAAAGTTCTCCAGCCATCGCGTCACTTCATTTATCTGCCCTCACAAATTCCTTTCCGGATTAAGTTACCTAATTCGGCCCTTAATTGATTATTTAATTAATTATTTAGTTTTTTAATACGACGCCTGGTACATGATATTGTTCGAAGGGCTAACCGCCACTGCAGAAAAAATTTTCAAGGCATTTCTATTTTGCAGTAGTGATTGTTTATTAAAGGCAATTTTTTGTCAAACGGGCATACTGTGACCTTTAATTGTTTATTTATTTAATTATTGTTTTTTTCTACCCCGTACATTGTTCATACAACTCAGATTAGTAGTCTGTTGAAGACCCACGGAAGGTACATCTGAATTTAAAAAAAAATCTTCTGATCAGAACCCCTTGCATCTGATATGTGCTTTGTTCCTGGCTAGCCGCTAAGTGTAGCCGCCAATTTCAGCATCATATTTATTTTACCTTTCTATGGAATTGAAGCGAATAATAGAGTCTAATATTTTATTTTAAAATAATTTTTAAATAATAAATCTATGAAATTATATTAGCTTTAAAGATTGTTCAAAAATTTATTGATAAAATTTCTGATACGGAAAATTGTAGCTCTTGACCTCAACTTTAAGATGCTGCCTACCAAAATTGTCAAAAAAATTTTTACTCGAAACTGTAGTCATTCAAACATGTCTATTTTTAGCTATTTTATTTGAAAGTTTAAGCTTTTTCAACCAGCAATTGTAAGTGTGGCTCTTTTTTATAAGGACCCTACCAAGTAAGCGCGATTTCGTTGAAAACCCAAGGGGGCCATGAATTTTGGGCAAATGTATTAGCTTTCAGACTACTGAGCAGCGCGGTGTAGCGTTGGCCGCTGCACGGCGGGGAGGTACACCGTGGCCCATCCCACTCTGTCCTCCTGGTACTTCACTTGTCGTTATTGCTCTCTCCTGATTGGTCCGCTTGGCTAATTTTCAATCGATGATGACTCAACGATTAGTGATCGGATCGAGTTTTATAACGTTTTTCTTCTTAGAATTGTCCGCTATATCCGATACCGTAGAGCCTATTATGATATTTATTAACGGCTTGTATGTGTTGTAATCCTTCCGCATTCTAAGACGAGAATTCTTGTCCAAATAGTACAGTATTACTATATATAATATGTATAAGTTTATGTATGCAAGGGTTAAATTAGGATTTAACTGTCAAGTTCATTAAATGAATTAATAACATTGAATATTAAAATTACAAAGATACGATATCTATTATTGATCATGTACATTTATTTTCAGATATGCATTATTCAAAGATTACATAGACAAAATAGAATCAGGAGATAAGGATCTGGATGACTTCTCTAAATCGTATTCAAAATTTGGAATCCATATTAATAATGATAATACAGTTATTTCCAGAGAATGGGCTCCAGCAGCAAAACAAGTTTATCTAACTGGGGAATTTAGTAACTATTATTTTACATTCTACTTTTCATAGAATTAAAGTTGTTTTCTGACAGCAATACCCTAAGTAGAAACTGTATTGGGGATGCCGTAGCTGTAAACCTGTTTTTTCTTTCGCTAATAACTTTTACGATTTACAATGAAAATTAATATTTCATCGGTTCGATGGTAGAACGCTCGATATTGGGAGAAAATTTTTCTTCCCAATTTTCGGTAGGCTAACCTGACAAAAAAATGATAATGGTTTATGGTATAACTGTTTTACTTATCGCTATTATAAATTCTGCTTTCTAACAAGGCTCAAAATTTAGCTTTACTTTAGATCGTTCATAACACTTGAATATATTATAAAATAATATACGTTGTTATATTATAAAAAGATATGAATCTAGTATTTTCTAATCATAACGTCAGCAAAAAGAGTATATTATTGAATAAAAACGTTCGTTGGAAAGGTATTAATTGTTGTCTGGGAAATTATTTAAATGAATATAATTCGTATATAAGTTTTAATTTCTTTTTCTCTCTCGCACTCATTGGATGCATTTTCAAATGCTGGAAGTCGGACAACTAAGCACATGCCGAATTTGGTATTTCCTGATTTTCGATAGAGTCAAGTTTCTAGCCCTTGTTGTATTGTATTGATACTTATTTATTGTTAATGTATGTCATATAGTCGATTGATCGTTAAAGGTTTCTGAAAATTATTATAGTCAAATATGACGGGACGTAACATTCTTCCCTTCTTAGAATATTTATCGTCGCGACAAATGCGGTGGTAGTTTGGCCCAAGAACAAGTACATTTGTAAGACTTTTGACAAGATTTATAATGTATATATAAAATATGTATATATAAAAATTAATGTAAACATAAAATGAAAAGAAAGATAAAATAAAATAAACGGGTAAAAATTTAAATTCAATGAAATTAAAGATCATACTGCCAAAAGGAAAAAAATAAAAATAAAATGAATTTAAGAGAATAAAAGTGAAAATTTGACAATTCTTGAGAATGCTATTGTTAATAGATTCTTGAATTAGATGTTGTCATGTAGAACGCTCATATCTCAGTCTGCCCAACTGTGCACCTATAGCTGGTCGGAGGTGCTTAATTTGAAGCTTGCCATGCGATCCGGGGCAAACTCCAAAGGTTCCAGCGCGTTATCAAAAACGGTAAAGATCCTAGGAGGAAGACGATTGGTGGAGCGTGCAATCACGTCAATGTTTAACAGCGTGAAGTTTACGGCAAGATAGGATGTGTTCAATTCCGAAGAAGTTAAACGTCAGCGAGCCTATTAAATACTCGCGGCGTCTCGTTGCAGAGAATCAGCCTAGGCTAATGTGGTGTGAAGTGACATGACCTATACAGGAGATATTGCGACAAAGCGCACACACTTATTAAGTGCACGCTGAATCTTGGCGCTGCGCATCTTGTCTAGATCATGGTAGATAACGCATGCATATTCCAAATGCAGAAAGATAAGTCTCTTAATTAGGTTCTTCTTCATAGGTATAGAAAGTAGTATTTTGACATTGTTGATTAAAGAAATCAAAATAAAAGTTTGTGTACAACTCAAGTGGTTGATATTCGGAGTCCCGTTGTGCAGCATATCTCAAAGGTAAGTTAGTCCCAAATATTCCTTGAGCAATTGGCTTTAAATTCAATCAAATAATTTTGGTAAAACATTCATTGTGTGTATGGAGATTCGGTCATTTCGTAAATGTCGGCTGTGGGGAGTTGTGGTCCACCATTAGTGGGTAGTCGTGGGCCAAACGTTTTTAATGCGTATTTCAATTTTTTAAGTGAACTTCATATACTGAAGATGACGATGAAGACTTTTGCATTATCTGCAATGCCAATGATTTTATATCGGAATAACTCAGATCACTGCAACAGGTGCGATCGTGCTGTGCACTTGAAATGTGCCAACATGAGGACCCTATTTTTCACTTGCATACATTGTGAATCAGACTAATTTTTTTTTCATCTTTTTAAAATCATTAATTTTTATTTACTACAACTTTAATAAACTTAAACTACTGGAATATGCCATTTTCTTTTATTTTTTGTAATGCCCCACCAAAATCACAAATATCGATTTTTATAAAATTTACGCCATCCTAAATATTTCTCGCCCATTAACGAATTTTATTAATTGTTATTTCCAGTTGATGTATTTAGAAGTTTACTACAAATACCAGTTCATACGTTGACAATTTATCGATGTTCAGAGTAGTTATGCCTTGAACACAAAGCGTGGCCCACAACTCTCCACTGTCCCCTACATAAATAACAATAATGGTAATAAAAGTTGTAAAAATATTTATCAATCTATTATTTGACTACTTCTCTTCTACTACCCCCACCTATCCAATCTTCCGTCACACTCACTTAATCATTATATATTTGGAATTATTTATAAGTATAATAAATTTATTTTGAATTCATGAATTAATAATAACTGCTTTTCTATATGAAAGCCAATATACTTATACTAGTAGTAGTAATAATGATAATAATAACGATAGTAGTTGCTATGCTGATTTTTGCAAACTTGCATAATATGCAGTTGTAGTTGGTGGGGGGATGTGGTGGTGATGGGTGCTAGCTAAATTGTGTAAGCTTGCAAAATATGTAGTTGTAGTGGGTGGCGGAATATGGTAGGGGGGGGGGCAGCTACAGCCATCATCGCATTCAGTATCTATGCAGCCATCGCCCAGGAAACATCACGACTTGGGTAGCTAAATCTCTCTCTTTTCGCGTGTGCATGTGCGTGCGTGATTGCGTGCGTTGATGCGTGATTGCGCGCGTAGTGTGCTCGTATGTGTGTGTGTACGCGTGTGGTAATTAGTTTTTGGAGAACCGTCGACTAGGAGAAGAGTAATAGTAACTCAATATAAAAATGAAGATAGACTCATGGAAAAAGTAGGTATTTTTGCCACAAATGCTACTACAGGGGCAAGTGGGCTTCTAGAAATGACGGGTGCAGCTATAACAAGTGGAAGAGCAAAATTGCACACAGTTCGGTAGTCAGAAGTTAAGGGAACATGCCAAGGTCAGCCTTGTATTCAGAGGCGGAGAGAGAGGGAGAGAGTATGGTCGCAGCATATCAGCGTTTAGATAAGTTGGTTCGTTTGCTGCTCAGTATAAATGGACCGGTGTTTGCATGATAATTGTGAATCGTGGTGTGGTTTCACTTTTTACCGAGAGCGTGAGTAATAAATAGTAATATTCCAAGCACCACCAATGCATGCTTTCTAGCACACGGATTTTCCATGGTGAGTGAAACCAAAAGGTAAGAATTTTATTCCAATTCGTCCTAAATCTTACGAGGTAAAATTCGATTGAAGTTATTACATTTATTATTTCGAGAAAGAAGCGTCCAACAGCTACAAAAATCCTATTAAACACTAGAGATTTAAATTTTTCCATTTTTCTACCGCCAATTTTAACTAAAGAAATTTGTGAAATTAATTCCCATCAACTTTTGTATTTTGTTATTTTTGGATTGATGGCTCCTCTGACGCGATAATTACGTACGTAATTTAAAATGGGACACCCTGTATAGAATAAAGATAAATATTTTTAATGCGATATCAACGCACTATCAGTATACTACCATTATCAATATCAGCGACTCGATGCACCTAGATATCGAATTCTGCAGAATTCAACCCATAGACACAAAAAGCTACGGAGCCCACTACTTAGTCACCATAATTGGTGACCATATACACCTAGATGTTGAGTACGAACGAATTCGACAGTGATAAACAAAAGCTACGGAGCGCACCACATAATCACCATCATTGGTGATCCTATACACCTAGCCCGAGTACGACTATGTTCCACACTTAGTCACAAAAAACTGCGGAGCGCACTACATAGTGACCATCATCGGTGACCTAATTGACCAAGATATCGACTACGACCGAATTCCACACCTTGACACAAATAGACACGGAGCGGACTACGTACTCACCATCACCGGCGATCGTATACACCCAGATGTTGAGTACGACATATTTCCTCACCTTGACACAAAAAGCTACAGAGTGCACTACATAGTCACACTCATCGGCGACTCTATGTACCTAGAGGTCGATACCAGCCGAATGCCACACATAGACACGAAAAACTACAGAGTGTGTTACGTTCAAGATGGATAGGGTATTAAAATAAAGATTCTAATTTAAATTGAGTATAAATAAGTTTATTGTGTTGTAGATAAAAGTCGCGTGTGAGCGGTAGAGTTGTCGAAGATGGAATGCATGTACTCTTTTCGGAGTGGAAGTCCTCACATTGAGAGAATTCTTACGCGTCGCTCTTGCAGTCGCGTTGTTAGTTTGCGGAGGCTAGACGGACGAAAAGATGCAGACTTGTATTTTTGTGAAGGTGTTACTGCGCTATCTCTCGGTCGCCACGCTTGCGCTGGATGTTCCGCGGCGCAAAAATGCAAGCTTTGACAAACAGCTAACCGCGAGAATTCTCTGGATGTGGAATTATATATAATATATTAAGCATGCCGTAACACTTCCCCCCTTAAGACTAAAGTACAAGTAAATTTGAGAACTTTACTTTAGAAAAAAAGAAAAATGATAAGTCGCTTATTACAATTTAGTTCTAAATATAAGATATTAAATACAAAATACGCAATTAGCTATTGCAAAGTATTTTCCTCGTAAGATATAATAAGGTTAGTTAAAATTAACCTATTTTATTTAAATTGATATAAGAGGTATTAATATAAAGGTCAATAGAATTTATAATTGATATTTTAAAGGTTGAGATCATGTCTTTAGCATGAAAAATAATTTGCAATAGAGATATTAAATCGACGGATTCCTTATATGTGATGAGTTACAGTTTTCTTGGATCTAATACATGAAAAAGTTTATTACATAAGTGGTATATTGATTAAATCATAAAAATAAGCAAGTAGATCGCTGTCACCATTTGTTTTAAAGTTATTTTTAAACAAACATTATAAAAAAATTTAAATTTCATCGGTAAGGCAAATTTTCCTATTAATTAGACTATTTCCTTAATGGTTAGTGTCGTTCCCTCTCATTATTTGTGACTAATCTAGGATAGAATTACAATCGATCATCAAATGTCGCTGGAAAGCACAAGTATAAGGGTTGGCTCAGATCTTGATTAATTATTACGGCGGTATAATAAGCGAGATTCCAATTCTTCAATGCTGCGATCCAGGCTACGAGTGCGTCGGTTTAGAGGTATGTTTTGTGTTTCAGTATTTCCGCGAGTACGTTGTCGATGAGTATGATCGGGAAATCGGTAAGATCGGTGTACAAGTAAATTAGTAATAGAATCGAAGATAGAACTAAGAAGTTTGATGCTCCATCCATAAATGGTATACAAGGTGTATCCATGAATAATGGTGTCTACTACCAATCTTAAGATATGAAAATTGGTCATTATTCCCATTATGCCGGCACATACACTATCGAATTGTAAAAATCCTGAAAAGAGTCGATCGAAATATAATTGAGTTAGTTTTTCAAAATTACTGTCGTTTACCAGGTTTTCAAAGTTGCCATTTTCCATGAGATGAGATTTTGATTCGAGTCTGTTTACTGCTGACTGTACAAGCGCTGGATGGAAATATTCGTGGAGTCTATCTAAGTCAGTCGGTGGATAGAGTCCAAAAGTCAAAAAATTTGGAATATCTTTATAATTATATGTAGGGGTCTCGAGAGGTTGCAAAATTTGAGGAGCTTGAGCGATGGTGGCATTTAGTCTGTACTTAACCCATGTACCATCTATATTAAACATAGGCGGTACAATAAAGTTACATTCCTTTGGAGTGCCTAAAGGTATGATAATGTGAGTATTGAGTTTTAGAAAACAGGAATGGTTGCCGCATGTGACGGGAAGTTCGTCGAAGCAAAAGTTAGTTTGTCTATGCATACAACTAACTGGTTCGCACTGAATAATATGTGCGACTTCGCCAGCAGGAATTGCTGTATAACCGCGAGTGTTCATTACGGCTAGGCCGGAAATGTCTGGATGAGTATGAAGGTGTGTCATTAAATTTATGAGGATTTGTCTGGCCAAGAGACAACGGTGTAAAACTGAATCTTTGTAAAGATTTTGAATTTGGGTCTCTACATGTCTAGCTAAGTAGGCTAATTTTGTATTGAAATAGGCTGATGATAAAACATCATGGATGTCCAGAGATTTTTGGATTGCGAAGATCTGTTGATTTTTAATTTCTCAAATGAAAAGTTTGGGATGTTCAGTTGTATAAACTGTGTATCCGCAAACTGATAACTCACCAGTCTTAGCAAGGGCGAATTGAATGTTTTCGGTGGTATTGTCAAAATAAATGGTCGAACTGTCATTGGAAGGGTCTTTTAGTCGAGTACTTAAGCCTTCATATAGAATTGTGTATAATTCCAATTTACAAGAGGATGTGGGGTTGAAGGTCCAAAAGAAATAGGTTTAAGAATTATCTACGCACGAACCCTTCTTGTAATTACAAACGACATTCGATGGTAGAATTACTTGGTCTCCCTGGTCTACAGCTGCACTGTTATATAATGTAATTTCTAAACTATCTCCTACAAAAACGGTCGAAAAAGCAATATTTTTTATACAAAGTTCGTACCAGAACACGTGCCGTCTACTGTTAAAGATCCCGCGAGAATGACTGTACGATAATTTGTAATAGTTACTACTAGATCGCGAATTATAACATTATCGTGTTTATAATAACCATATTTAACCACTTCTCGACACGATTATCGATTTACACTAACCATAAAGGTATCGTCGCCGTTTCGTGTATCTGATATGTGCGAATGCATGCCACAATATCTAATTTCTCTGATGACCTTTATCCTGCAGCCGATGATGTCTAAGGGTTGATATTGGACCTTCTGGAGCAGTTAAATCTGTACTTCCTTGGTTTCGGGCTGATTCAAATTTATATCACAAGAGCCAATCTTTGATGTTGAAACGGTGGTTATATTAGACGAGCCAGTCCCACAGAGATAACCAGTTAAGGCGTACGGTTTGGTACAGGTGTTGGATCATATAGCCAAAAGTATAAGTATACAAGTTGTTGATTGTATTGACGTCATATTATTGTTCCTGTTGACATTAATTGACAGGTAATAATTTCGATTGATTTTAACGTTTGCCTGTAAGAGTTTTGAACAACACATACATAAAATGAATGTAGGTTTACAGATTTTCAATATTACTTAATTCTTCGCGAATCCTTGTAAGTCGGAGTTTATTAGAATGTACGATACGAGTTGCGTTATTATAACTAATTTTTATGTTCCTTCCCTTATCTAAAATTTCTAGAACAGTATGAGGTCCTGTATAATGGGGAGAAAATTTAGATTTTCTTGGTTCTAAAAGTAACATTACTGAATCACCTACTTCAAAGGTACAAGGGTTGCATCCCTTATCGTAATAAAATTTTGATCTTATTTTTGCGTCTATGCGTCTTTCGTACGAGAGCCTGAATTTCTGATATTTTAGATTTAAGGGTGGAAACATAAAAAAAATACGTTTCATCGAGATCTAAATCAATAGGTGCGTTCGCTGATGACACTCTAGCTATCCACCCCTATACATACTCAAAGGGAGTGAATTTTGTACCTTCGTGGACACTAGTGTTATCAGAAAAGGAAGCACATTCACACCATGTATCCCATTCTCGTGTTTTTGAAATATAACCTTTTAAATACTCTTTCAGAGAGTGGTGCATCCGTTCAATGGAACCGTTGGACTGTGGCCGAAAAGGTGTAGAGTTAACTGTTTTAATTTTGCAAATTTTAGCAACATTTTTTATAAGGGCTGAGACGAAATTTGCTCATTGGTCCGGGGAATAAATTTTGGACAACCGTGAACGTAAATCAGTCGTTTTAATAATACATCGGCTATACCGATTGAAGTTGTATTAGAAAGGGGCACATAAACACAAAATTTAGTCAAAAGACATTGAATGGTTAAAATATATTTATTTCCTAGTTTGCTGTTGGTAGGGGACCAACCAGATCCATTGCAACCTTGTCGAAACTTTGACCAGGTGTATCAGTTATAATCATGGGTGGTTTTATTTTAAGACGAACAAGTTTATTAGTCTGGCATAACTTACAATTTCCTATGATTTCTTGAATATCTCTTTTCATATTTGGCCAATAATAATCTTGTCGAAGCCTTTTGTAAGTTTTATCGCAACCTTTGTGACCGTTAACGACGGATTCGTGTATATCCTTTATAATTGTTTTTCTAACTTCAGGATCAGGAATAACAACTTGATTGTTGCAAAGTTTTATGATTGTTTGAGCATCAGAAAATACCCTTTTTAAAGCTTCTATAAAAAGTTCCCAAGAAATATCATCAAAGTTTTTTGTTTTTGAAAAGTATACGGCTTTAACGTTAAATTCATTACAGCGGTCAAGTAATGATGTTAAACGATTTATTAAAGAATTATAGTTTGTGGCAAGGTGCAAGCTATCATCAATACGTATGGCAAAAAGATATTTTCTGTTGTTCATTGAAAGTTGCGCAAAGCCAACACTTAAATTTTGTAATGCAGGAAGTAAGTCTTGTTGAAGTAGTGCGATAGCACCAGTACAGAGAGGGTCGTTGTTCGCAGTAACAAAATACGCGCGGTTATCTCGCTGCATATCAAACGAGTGACGAGTTTCGACAATATTACGAAATGGTCTGGGTCGTTTATTAGAACCTACGCTTAAATCGTAGTTTGTCCATCGATTCATCATTATCTGGATTATCATTTGTAACAGCTGATTGAGACTTACTTTCATGATCAATCTGAATATGTTGTGTCTGGTCGGGTCTAGAGTGTAGGGAAGGATCGAGGTCCATGAAAACGGGATCTAGAAGAGTTGGAGAGGGAGATCGTGATTTTGAGGAAGAGCTAGATTCGTCATAATTTATATTTTGTCGAGTTCGACTAGATACTAAATTAGCTTTTGTGAATTCGAGAGTTTCACTAAGAATTCTTTCAATTCCTTCTTTTTCTAAGTTGATAGAAGAAATTGTTTAGCTGTTAGTTGAGTTAGTATAACGTTTGTCAAAATGGATGCGTACGGTATCTAATCATAGTAGTCGTAACTGTATGTATTAGAGTCAGTGATCGATTCTGTCAGCCACCGTATACGTACTCGATCGTCATTTTCGTATACGTCATGATTTGTTTGACATAAAAAGAAGCTGTCGGATTCGTTTCTAACGGCAAGAAATTTATCTTTACGAAATGAAATGTTGTCCGGTCTAGGTCTTTTAGTTGTTAAAGAAGAGTGAGATTCATTTGAACTCGTTTCTTCAGGGGGTTTTCGAACGACCAGTACGGTTTCAGGATCAGGATCATTTAATGGTGGATTGCGCGAAAGTGCGTCAATTCAATTGTAAAATCGTAGACCTCCTTCAGCTTAGTCTTTTACACTTTCTAACCAAACAAGCGGTTGATGGTCGGTGACGAATGTAACATGTCGACCATAAATACAGTACTTAAATTAATCGGTACAGAAGATTATTGCCAAGAGCTCTTTTTCTATTGTACTATAGTTGATTTCGGTGGTAGTCAGAAGTCGTCTGGCGAATGAGATGGGTAGATCGGCGCCTGTAAATCGTTGGGAAAGGACTCCACCAAGAGCATATGACGAGAAATCAGATGTCACAAAGAAGGCTTGTGTGAAATCAGGGTGTTGTAAAATAGGTTCCGTAGAAATGATAGATTTAAGTTCTTCAAAGGCGGAATTTTGAAAGTTATCCCACGTAAAGTTAACATTCCTTTTTAGAAGCATTGTTAAGGATTTCGATAACTTTAAAAATTTGGAATATGGCGTCTATAGTAACCGCAGATACCTAGAAATTCTTTAATCCGCTTAGGAGAGTCTGGTTTTGGGAAGTTAACGATGGCGTGAACTTTAGCAGGGTCGGATTTGATACCGTCTGGAGCTATTACGAGTCCCAAAAACTTTACTTGCCTTTTATACAGCTGAGACTTATAAGGGTTAAATCTCATTAGTGCATCCCTCATTCTTTTTGCGAGATCTAGAAATTCGATACCGTGTGCATCGAGATTTTTAGCCGATATAATGAAGTCATCAAAGAAAGCCAAATTTCCTTTAATTTGTTTAGCTACCTTGTTAATTAATTCCATAAAGGAAGAGGGGACGTTTCGTAGGCCAAATGTCATACGCTTTAATTGAAAGTGACCAAATGGTGTCGAAAAAGCAGTCTTTGCTCTATCTTCTTTACGAAGAGGTATGGTATGAAAACCGGAAGACATCTAAAACCGAGTAGATATTTTGACCACCTAATTGTTCAAGAATATGAATAATATTAGGAATCGGATAAATAAATGGTATAGTTTTTGAATTAAAAACTCGAAAATCAAGTATTACACGCCATTGCTTATTACCGAGGGAATCGTCCTTTTTTAGACCAACCTATTTAGGAGAATTATAAGGACTATCGCTTACTTCAATAATACCTTCGTCTAGCATCTTAAGAATTTGTTCCTTAGCTACGCTTTGCAATTTTTCCGGAATGGGATATTGTTTGATGTTAAAAGAGACATTATCGTAAAGTTCGATTTTATGTTCGACTAAGTTATAGTAAGGTAATGGTTTGTTAGGTAGTAAAAATACGTCAACAGTTTTATCGAGAATTTTGTTAAATCTATCAAGTTTATCGGGATCCATATGATCTGTAGCCATAATATCCAAGAGGATATCTTTACGCTGTTCGATCGAGTAGGTAAATTTTACATTTTTTTTTGTTTTTATGAAGAGAAATTCGAGAATCTTTGAGATTGTGTATAGATTGTAAGATACCATTGACATATTGGACTCGTGGACCTTGAGGCGTATTACTAATTTGTCCGAGTTCACAAAGTCCGGAATTATTATCCAATGATAAGCTTCCTTGGATGTGATGAATATAAAGATTCTCGAGAGAGCAGTTTTCATAATTGAGAGTAAGGTTGTTTGCAGTTTCGCTGATTTCATTGATAAGGGCGTTCATTTCAGAGAGAGAAGCATCGGTTTCGGGGTGGGCGAAATCTGAATCAAAGGCAAGATTAAGATCGCTACAATGCGATGTGCAAGCGAAGAGATCAAGTTTATTCGCGAGAGGTTCAAGAAGGGTATCGAGAGAGAGCGAAGCTTGATGAGCGACCAAGGGGAGATTAGAAGAGCTAAAGCGAGATTCTGAGATAGATCGATTGCTAACCAAGGTGTCTTCCGATGTAAGAGAGCGTGATCGAGGGCGACGAGGTAAATTTGACGAGGGTATGCTAAGAAATATCAGATTTTGCAAGAGATCAGACAGAGAATCTAATTTATCGAGATGATTACCAGATTTTGCTTCTTTATTTGGGGTATTGATATCAAGAGTATCAGCGAGAGATTCCTGCTTTCTCTCATTTTTGGTTGTGATAGAGTGTTTGTTAAAGGGTAGATCAGAATTATTATCACATGAAGATTGATAAGTTGCTAAGAGATCAATTGATGGTACTGCTAACTCTATTTCGTAATTGTTGTGATTATAGAATTTTACGTAAGCATAACCGTTTTCGTTTTCGTATATTCCAGCTTGCAACGTGACGCGATCAACAACCAAGTCAAAACTTTTTAGGTACCAGATTTTAAGTTTTCCCCTTTATTGATTTTACATTTAATAAGAATTGCAGAGCGTGGAGAAATTTTTTGAAATTTACGGCTATTAAAAGGTAAAGAAAAAATTTCAAATGGGAGTTTATTTGCTGAGTAATCAATAACAGCGTTTCGTTCATCAAAAAATTGAGATCCCAGAATAGCGGCAGGTTGAACTGGGAACTGGTCATTTACTACTACAAATTCGGTAGGTTTTCCGAAAAGATCAACGTAAACGCGTCCGTACGAATAGACGTCATGACCGGATACCCCTCTAAGTGTAGGTGCATTTTCTTCATAAATAATGAATGATTTTCGAAAATTAAAAGAATTTAACATTATGACAGGAATGCGGCTAGAAGTAGATACCTTTAAATTGTAGACGGGCCTGGCTGAGGATTTTCGATTATATTCAGCGGACGCGGTTGTGCGCTCTACGTGGGGGCGCCTGAAGTCCGCGCGAGCCTCGCGTTTCCCGATTCATTTTGATTCTCAAATTTTCTATCCTTTTGAAAATTAAATTTTTAATCTTTCGGATTTTGGAAGTAACGTGATCGTTTACATTCGCGAATCGAATGGCCTTGTTGTTTACAATAAGCGCAATTACGCGTAGGATCGTAAGAGATGCCATTGTATTCTTGTGGATCGGGTTTACGATCAACAGTTCTAGAAAATCCGCGATTATTATTATGCTGTAAGTTTCTACCGTCTTGGGGTTTTGTATAATTATCGTTATCATTGCTGATAATTTTTGATTGAGAATGTTTTATTTTATCGCGCTCGATGCGTTTATCGGCTTGAATAGATACGTCGAAAATCGGCGACAAGGTTTTACCGTCGGTGTTGCTTAGACGCGTGCGAAAATATGGTGGAAGATTATCTAAAAACCCTTCAGCTACTTCATTTTCGACTTCCCGGCTCTCTTCTTCGGATAGTTCAAGATTGCCGTCGAGTCTTTTCCTATCTAGAATAGCGTCGCAGATGTTAGACGTTTCGGCTATGTAATCCAATATAGGGTCGTTTGGTTTTTTACAAAGCGCGTCAAGTTTACCACGTAATTTATTTAAGGTTTTGGTTGTCGAGAAAACTTGTTTAAGTCGGTTTATTAACGCTTCTAATGAATTAAATTCACGATTTTCGATTGCCACATAGCTACGTTCTGAAAATTTGTTTTTTATAAGTTTTAAAAAATCATTTTGCAACAGTGGGGGTAAAATACCGTGAGCGGGCTTTAATGATCTTATAAATTGTGTTACATTCGATCCGTCAAAATTTGGGATACTATCCAGGGCTTCTTTAACGTAGATATTATTAGGAGTATGATTAACAAAAGCATCGGACCGGAGAGTATGTGGCCCGATGGTGGCGGACGGTTGGTGACACGTCAATTGAAGTTGCTTTAATGTATCCTTGATTTCCTGAAGTTGCGCAAGGGTGTCTTTATGAAAGGGCACGTTAGGAAAATTCGGTGCATGTGGGGTTGATACAATCGGACTGCTTGTCGCGGCGTTTATGCCAGCAGACAGCGCTGAATTTTCGATTTGAAGTCTTTCATAAACTTTTTTATTTTCCTAAATTCTTTCTTGTAAAGCGCGGGATTTTTCTCTTTCCTGTTCGATGGTTTGTTTAGCGTTCATGACTATTTCTTTCGTTTCTTCTATAATTTCCTGTTAGCGTTCACTTAGTTTTTGTTCAGCTTCAATCACTTTATCTTCATGCTCTCTAACGGATAATAAGAGTTTTTTGAACTCTTCGGGGCAAAGATCAGAGTTAGTCTCGTATTCTATAATTCAAATTTGTGAAAGGTTCCTTTTAATGATTAAGATTTTAATTGTACAAGTTAATAATTATATAGTTAGTTTAATTTTTGGGACCGTAAAACCGATATGAAAATTCTTATCGGTTTATTTATTTATTTAGTTAAAATTTTTTTGTTTATTTATTTCGCGGGTTGATATTTATTATTTTGTCTCGCCTGATTTTGTACGGCTTATTAATTTATTGTAGATTTAAACACGCGGAAATGATGAACGTTTAGCTTTTAACACTTATACACTTCTTTCACTGATCACTTTTGCTGATTTAAATAATGTATTTGTTTGGTTTTACCCTTTTTGTTGAAATGACGACTTATCGGATGGATCCCACAGCTTGTCACCAATTGTTACGTCCGAGATGGATAGGGTATTAAAATAGAGATTCTAATTTAAATTGAGTATTAATAAGTTTATTGTGTTGTAGGTAAAAGTCGCGTGTGAGCGGTAGAGTGGTCGTAGATGGAATGCATGTGCTTTTCTCGGAGTGGAAGTCCTCATATCGAGAGAATTCTTACGCATCGCTCTTGCAGTCGCGTTGTTAGTTTGCGGAGGCTAGACGAACGAAAAGATGCAGACTTACATTTTCGTGAAGATGTTACTGCGCTATCTCTCGGTCAAAGCTTGTCAAAGCTTGCATTTTTGCGCCGCGGAACATCTAGCGCAAGCGCGTGAATTCTCTGGATGTGGAATTATATATAATATATTAAGCATGCCGTGAAAGAGTGCACTGGCCGAATCCATCTCTTATTATTATTAAAAACTTTTTAATGAAATTATTGTTATGACATTCAATGTTATGCTGATAAAGCTATTTTGAAAAATCTGAAATTGGAATGTTTTCAAAACGGTTTTTCTCAAAAAAAAATTTTTTCCTTGAAAATTTTTTTCAGTAAGTATAGTTCATGTGATCACCTTAATTTTCAACCGTGTTATATGTGAAAATTCTTAAAAGCTGAGATATGATTTTTTTTTACAAATTAAAACTGTATTTTAAAAGTATTTTTTCATTCCTTCTACGAAATTTAAACGCAACGATCGACATGTAGGAGTAAAATTATAGCGTCCGTATTACAGCTGAAGTCAAGAACTTCAATTGAACTACCTGAAAAAAACCCACAATCTCAATATGAACAATATTTAGAGGCTATCAAAGATATATTCGTATGATGCAATCACGATTACACTCGCGGTCATACAATGTAATGTAGTCGTACTCGATACAGTTCCGCTCGAAACCTACGAACATCTTATCCACCCTCTGCTTCTGATTCCCTTTCTCAAATAACGGGATTTTTAGAATTAGTTCTCGAGAGATCACATATTTTGTTAAACGATTCTGGATGAAATGTCATCACGAATAATACTAATAATAATACAAATAGAAAGTAAGAAATAGTTATACGACACGGATGCGCCGTGCTACGCCGGAATGTATAATATAGTGACCTTACACCATAATCTTACGCGATAAAATCAAAGTAAATTAGTATGAATAAATTACAAGTAATTATCGAATTAATCGAAACAATCATATTTTTCAAAAAGGATTTATATTTAACAAAAATTTTTTTGACATTGATTTTGAGAATGCAAAAAAAGTTTGTCCTTACGGCAACGGTTCATAACTTTGATCTTAAAAGCGATTATCTCAATTCATCCAAAAGAAATTAAAGAACTTATGATGAGTTTTGTATCTAGTTGTCCATACCGTTAAAGTCCTTACCTCGATGTATTATTTAATATTTCCATGAATTCTTAATTTTTCAATTTCATCAACGATAAAATTCAATACTACTTTATTTATTCATTCTGAGAAGAAAATTAGGTATTCATGTCGATGGATTTTAGCGAACATGGCTGCATTAAATATTACTCCATACGGATATGTTTTATACATTTAACTCTAAACAAGGTTTTGCTACAGTATCAGAAGTCTTACGGCATGATGTTTATGCAATTGCAGCTCGTATGAGACCAATTTTATCCCATTATCTTTGTAAATTTTCCCAAATATCATGTATTCATTTTATGAGTGACAGTCTTTCCCAGTTGAGAAAATCCTCCTGGATTTCCAGCTGATTTTTGGAACTAATTACTAAAAATTGAAGTTCACGTAGTTTTTGTACCTATATTTGATGTTACCATGTGGATGGTAACACTCAAACTGAGAAGTTAAGCTTTCATATTTAATTTTTTGACTTATTTAAATTCAATTAAAATACAAAAAATTCTAATATTAAAGTTGTATTCTCCAGTTTAGATATTTGCATCTGCATGGTAACACCAAATAATATGAGTACCAAATCTACGTGAACTTCAATTTTCAGTAATTCGTTGCAAAAATCCAGGATCTGGATATTCACCTGGATTCACCTAAAACTCCTGCAAAATCCACCTCTATTCCAGTGGAATCCACCTGGAATCTACCTGAAATTCCACCTGGAAATCAAGGTGGATTTTTTCAACAGAGGTCCAACCAGTATAGAAAGAAGAGTATGTTTTCTATTATCGCGGAGTGTATACCGAATATGTATAAACAAACACAAATAACAATAGTTGGGCACAGAAAGGGTTCTGCTGATGGAACAGAGGCAGTCTTCAAAAGAAGTTTAAATGATGCTGTAAGGCAAGGAAGGAATGTAAAAAATTACGCCAGGGCCTTATTGATTACTTGATAGAAATTAAAAGCAATATTTATCGCTGAAATTTCTCTTAAAGATATGAAAGATATCAACAAACAAGAGTTGCAGTATCCAATTAAACCTTTTGTCTCAGCATGAGTCTCCGCGGCCCGTTTTCAACATAAGAGCTTTGTGCTCTCACCTCAATGTGTCCAGTCGGGCCTCCTGCAGCTGCCAGCTGCGTTTTTCCTGCTTCCGCTGGCTTATCAGAGCCACGCGTTTGCGATTGATCGCTTCAACGCACACGCTCAGACCCGTCTTTTAGGCCTGGCATTCTATAAGGACATATTGGACAATAAGAACTACTTTTTTTTTTGTTTATTTTCTCCCAAGCAAAATACTTTGCATATTTTGGGTGATTTATTGTATTAAACTCTTACTTATACGGATTTATAGTGATATAGGTAGGGTCAGGGGGGGGGGG
>UELU01098919.1:0-10974 GCA_900490025.1 Megastigmus dorsalis
ATTTATAGTAATTTATATAATTAATAATAAGTAGATTTACGGATATTTAAAATCATAACAATTATTAATAAGAATATACTCAATGAACAGACTTTAAATTTTATCTCATACAAAAAATATATTAGATAAAATAAAATAATAGAGATTTAGAGTACTGCTAATTTATTTTCAAAAGTAAATTTGGATAATACAAAATATAAATTATGAGGCAACACGCGGCGTGAGCCCGCGCGCGAATTGTACGGGTAATGCAGATCGGCTGTACAACAATTACTTTTATAAATCACTTTTTTAACAAGAATCATTGTTATTTCACTTTCAAATTAAAGTTTAATTATTTTATGTTTTGACTGAAATTCTATTAAACCAATAAATAATTATAAACAATTAATTCTGGCATAGTAACTTTGTTGCTTTTAATTTATTTGAAATTATCAATGTATAAAAATATTTTTTTCTTACTACTTTTTTTCGTGTTTTTTTACTTATTTTAAATTTCCCTCTCCGGCGCAAGGCTTGCGCTGTGAACCGGGCTGCGAACTCACGCGCGATCGACAACTTTAATTGCTGCCAACTGTCGCGCCGTAAGCCATTGATTATGCGGTTGCGGAATTCCGCACCTTTTCACATCACTGTTGCCTACAGGCTTATACTAGTTGGCTTAACGGTTCAGCGACAGGTCAGATACATGTCTGTGCATCACTTGCTGCTTCAAGTTTTCAGTCAGCTGCCAACAACATCGGTGCTGTGATTCTCATCTGCGCGATAAATAATTTGCTGAACGTGATTGATAGCAGATCATTTATTGAATTCAGCCGTTTGTTGCCGCGCGTTATTTTTGGAAAGTATTTTTATTTCTGTGATTGTGGGCTACAGATTCGTTAAGCGGTTCACTGTGCGTGTTGTATTTGCGCGTGCGCAAATTGTGTTGTAAAGTTTTGCACTTTGGTGGCCGTTGTCCAGCCTAATCCGGGTGTTTATAGTGTTCAGTGCGCGCCGCGGGTTTACTTCTGTAAATTTTTTGCGTCAGCTCTCGAATAACACGGTATGATGAAAAATTTTTTTATGTCTGAATCAACTTAGTTCATGCCACTGTGTAAAAGGGTGTAAAAGGCCTCTACTTTATCGATGTCTGACTTTGTCAATGTCATACTACTTACTTCATGTAAGTTTCGTTTTTTCGCCTTTTCGGAGCGTACTTAACTTTTTTATTGCATTTCTAGTCATAGTTAAGCACTTCAATGCTGTCTAAATTAATTTTTAGTTATTTTAACCTATTTTATAAGGCTTGAGAAGCATTTTCTGGCGAATCAATTTTTTCCGAGTTTTCGTGGGTTTTAGCAGTATGCTAGTTGATTTTTATGTTGCGTATCCTATGTAATAAGTACATTTTTTTGTTTTTGGTCACATTTAAAGTATTATGAATAGGTAGTCCTGTGCAAAATGCAGTAATACTATTTCTAGGCGAGCTGGGCCCACAGTTCAGTGTATCAAATGTAAGACCCTCTTTCATTTTGATTGTTGCGACCCTTTGTGACTGATTTGATCAAGCGTAGTAAATTGCTGTACATCTACTTACTCAGCGATATCTTCAATCCCGGCTGTTGTCGCCTCTACTGTCGCGATTCTCTCAAGCTCGGCTGCCAGTAAGCACCCAGCGTCACTTCCATCACCGGATTCTGTGCAAAATCCTAATCAACCTCGCCTATCTGCAGAGCTTGTCACGATGGACAGTGAGCCACCGGCATGGTTCTCTGCATTTCACAAATATTTTAACGACTTTACTATGGAAACGCGCTCAGCCCAGGCCAAGACGTTGGAGGCACTTAAGTCACTTGCCGCTGATCATGCTGCGACTAGTCGTGAGGTTGCGAACATGCGCACTGAGCTTAACCTGCTTGCTGAGTCCAGAGCCACTGTCGATTCGTGTGAGTTGTTAATCTCTGGTCTACCATGCGATATTGGTCTTGACAATATTACTGTTGTGAGCAAGATTCTGGATGCTGTTCAATTGCCCCACCTCAAGTCGCATGTGGTTGAGTACCGAGATTGGAATGTTGCTCGTGGAAACGCCGGACAGTCAAGCAACTTTCGAGTGATAGTTTTCAAGATGATTTCGACTACGGGTCGCGACTGTGTCTTGGCAAATAGCGTTAAATTAATAGATGTCACTTGTCAATCAATTTTTGGTTCTGGTGGTAACATGCAGATCTTTCTGTCATCAGAAACTTGACAGTTTTTATGCGCGAAACTCCTGATGGTCGTCTTATCCCCATTCAATCGGAGAGTGACCTTGAATCGTTTTCGCCGCGCATGCAATGACATTTCGCGTCTCAACCGGCTTCTATTCACGGGAATCACTTAGCGAAAAGGGATACCATTAAAATCGCACATCTCAATGAAATAGGCTCAAGACTTATTTTAATTTCATTGAATATCACTGCACCACAAATAATTACGATGTTTTTGTCGTCACGGAGACGTTTCTTACTGAGCTTGACGTCGACTCCATCGTATCGCTTCCGGACTACAACTTTTTCAGATTGGATCGTGTTGGTAAGGAGGGGGGCGGCGTTGGTGTTTATGTCAGGGACTACTTCCAAGTAAAAGTATTGGCTCATTCAGATACGGCATACGACAATACATCAGAATTCTTGATCTTGGAATTGCGCGTTTGTGGACATAAGCTACTTTTTGTCACTGTCTATCGTCGCCCTAAAGCCGCCTACCCGACTGCATTTTTTGAGGTGTTGTCTGAGCTATTACCTGGCTATCTCAACGTTACAATCACAGGTGACTTTAACATTGACATGGCTGTCAATGATGGAGCTTCGAACTGCCTTCGATCGGGCTTAGAGACTCGATCTCTCTACCTGGTCCTATCTGAACCGACCCACCGCGCAACATGTAGAGACCGTCCATCGCACACCTGGCTTGACCTGTTCATCTTGCATGATTCAGTGCCCTAAAATCTTATTACAAGTCGGAAGCGCTCCTTATTGCTGGTCATGATTGCATTGGGATCGGCTTCAGTTTCTACAGACCGCCTAAGGTTCGCAACACAATTGTATCCCGATCTCTCAGCAGAGTTGACCAGGAACGCTTGGTGAGTCATATCAGTCTCAACCTTCAAAATTCCCCGCCGGTTGATCAGTGTTACAACTTTATGTATGCTAATTTTAATGAAACAAACTGTGAAATGAATGTATTTTTACATTATTCTAGTATTAGCTCCCCTAGCTTAGGCAGACGTCCCTGGATCACACAGTTGGATGCGCAAGCGCAGGGGTTTATCTCTGTGATTGTTTCCTCGTTCAACGATCTCGCCCCTTTCCGTGAAATTAGTATTAAGGGCGGCCACATGAGTAAACCGTGAGATTCGCATGCTGATGCGTGTCCGTGACAGAATGTATAGGTCTGCGAGACTCTCTCAGAAAGTGGAGCAGTTAAATCAATTCAAGCTGCTTCGCAGTCGCGTTTCGAACATGATCGACACGGAGAAAAATCGGTATTATGCCTCTCGTCTCGTTGATGCCTCTGACTCCAGATAACGCTGGAAAATATTGCGCAAACTGAGTATCTCCAATGCCAAACTTCAATCACCATTTTTGCACTTTTCAGCGTCTGCTCTAAATAGACACTTTGCGAGTGTGTCTGGGTCTACCCCCCTCTTAAGGCCTCCGACTTGCTAGAGATTCTTGCAACGCCATCTGAATTGCCCCCGCTTCGATGTTCGACTTTAGAGTGGTCAGGGAGCGTGAAGTTACTTTGGCTATAAGCGCATCTTCATCGAAATCGACTGGTCCGGATGGGATTTCAGTTCCAATGCTCAAGTTGGTCGCACCGGCGATACTCAAGCCGCTCACTAGGCTTTTCAACCTCTCACTGTCAAGTGCCTCGTTTCCAGCTCTCTGAAGAAAGGCATTTCTAAGCCCCCTCGCTAAGACTGCTGTTTTACGATCCATGTCGGCCACCAGGCCGATCGCGAAGCTGTGAGAGATCTCCAAGATGTCCAACATCTAGCTGATCATCTTGAGTCCGCTGGACTTATAAATTCAAGGCAGGCAGGTTTTCGACGTAGCCATAGTACCCAAACAGCACTCCTTGGTGTCCTTGACGACATTCGCTGTGCCATTGATAAAAGGATGATCACACTTCTGATACTTTTCGATTTCTCTAAGGCGTTCGACATGGTGCCACATTACCTTCTGCTTCAGAGGCTTAAACGCTTAATGTGCTCTGACAGAGTTCTGAGGTGGTTCTACTCGTACCTGCACGATCGACTTCAGGCTGTTGTTAACAAGGGCGACTCTGTGTCGGATTGGATCACGGTTATGGCGGGTGTACCTCAGGGTAGTGTACTCGGCCCACTGCTTTTTATTGTATTTATTAACGACCTACCATCTGTGCTAAGTGTTTCAAAACACATGATATTTGCAGACGACACACAGATTTACTTTTCATTTTTTTCTGCTGACCTACTCGAAGGAATTGTCGCAGTCAGTAGGGATGCATCAGCGGTAGCATCCTGGGCGTCTGCAAATGGTCTGAAATTAAATCTGGACAAGACGAAGGCTATTTTTTTGGCAGTGAAGCCTTTATCTCCCGACTTGACCTCAAGGCTATACCCAGAGTCAAGGTGCTTGATCGCTTTCTATCATACGATACTGAGGTGATTAGTCTCGGTATCTGCCTTACGTCCACTCTAAACTGGGAGAGACCGGTATTTCGACGGGTTTTTGAAGCGCTTCACACACTCAAGCATCACAAGCACGCTCTGTCTCATGAGATGCGGAAGAACCTGGTCGAGAGCCTGACTTTTCCGCTCTTCGACTATGCCTGAAAAGACGCGATCCCTTAGGCTACAACGTGCTCTAAATGCGTGTGTCCGATTTGTGCAGGGAAATCTGGGGAGGCAAGAGCATGTCACACCGCATCGTCTTCGTCGTGGGTGGCTCTCAGCCGCTAGTCAGTGGTTGTATTTCATGGGGGCTCTTGCGTTCAGCGTCATTGCACATGCTAACCCCCAGTACCTGGCCAGCCGATTCATGCGCATCTGTAATGATAGCACCCTTAGATGCTCCGCTCGTCTTGCTCCCAGATCGTTGGCTTATCCGACACCCAGAACTGAGGCTTATAAGCGTTCTTTTGTTGTATCGGCGTCCCAACTCATCAAGATGCTCCCTCCCATGCCGTTCGATCCCGCTCATGCTAATGCGTTCAAGATTGGCCTCTTCAATACGTTAATGGAAAGAGATAGTCGCGATTGGGATATTCGCGTGTCGACTGAAGGTTTGATTGTGCGGCTCTGCTAGTCTGCAATACTTACGTAGTTTTTAATTATCGTTGCGTGTATCGATTCTATAGCGTTTCTACTGTACCTCGTCTCTCCGTTGCGTTTTCTAATTGTATTATTCTGTTTGTCAAATTGCTTTTGTTCTTTGCGTTTTTATAAGTTTATATTATAATGTTTTTTACAAAATGTATATTCTTTTGGGCCGTATAGGGTTATACCCTGTGGCTAAATAAACAAAACTATCTATCTATCTATTTCTCTCTCCTTCTCTCTGCGCATCGTTGTTAGCTATTCAGTTGTGTTTGAACCATCGAGCAGATCGGATCGGAGCAGCTGCAAGTAAGTATCGATACAAAATATTTTTTAAAGCAATAGTTTGTTAATTAATTATTTAAATGTACGAAAGTTTATTATTATAAACTATATGAATAAATATTATGTAGTTTTTAGGTAGTATCAAAACTTGTTCAAAATTTTTAATATAAGTCAATGCAAGTATCTATATAAAGGTAAAATAATGGTATGTACACCGAATTAGTTGATGAAAATGCTTTGAATTCTATATATTATCTGAGAGTAGAATTATTTTTTAGGTCCACGGAAAAAATAATTGCATAAATATTTGTTTTTTGCAGATCCAGAAGTGCTAGATTTACCGTAGAGGACTTTATAAGGCAATTCGTTTTTCCTAATGGTTTCAGATATGTAAGCGAATAAATAAATGAGAATAAATGTAGCATCATGAATATATTCTTATAGTTCTGACTATTTGAAAACATACTTTTGAATTTTAAGAATTCTATAAATCTATTTTTATGATGATATATGGTACCAGATGGTGAATACTTGACAATCTAGTGTCCATTAGAATCTGATAGAAATTGGCAGTATATTCTGCATTATTCCCATTGGTACTTTTGGTGGCATCAGAAATGCTAATTACACAGATGGTAATGGCTTCATTTATATAGGTACGGTATGGCACTTGGAAGAATTTCTTCATTATGGCAAAGAATTCGTTGACCAATACAAGCTTTTCTAATATTATAGTGAGAAACGTCATATTGCATCCTGCATATATAATGATTAATATATATTTTATTTAAAACTTTTAAAAAACTATTGTAATTGTAGACATGTATAAGTCAATCTCAAATAAACTTATTGTTCCTTCGAAACGTCTCAATTCTGTTCATGCTATTTGATATTAATAAATTCATAGTCAATTTAATCTGTGTAATTTCACGCCATTTCATATTATGTAACTTTATATTCAATTCATTTATGTAAATTCATGTTCAATTTAATCCAGGTAAATTCGTACTATTTCATCTTAATGAATTTATGTTCAAGTTATCTAGGCATCGTCCTTAACGCTATTCCGTATATAATTAATTCGTGTTCAATTTATTTATGTTTTATTTAATGCTCGCAATTTAATGTTTTTTTTTTTAACTAATTCAATTCAAGATTTAATAGTGTAATCAAATTTCTGTTTCCTTTAATAAATTGGGGTTTTTATGTTTTTACGGCTTTTTCCCATAAAAAAGTTGCTTGTGTTCTCAAAATCATTTTAAACCTCCATTTGAATAAAACTTTTTTTTTGTATGACGAATCAGTGGAAATAGTCTTAGGAACGTGATAATTAAATATAAGGTTAAATTTAAAATTTAATTTGAGATGATTTCTGTTTCGCGGGGGGCCAATTAGCATAGGTAAGTCACATCCACCTATCTTCTATTAATTGTACTTTGAAACACGACAGCTCGCCGAAAGACGAAGTTGCGCACGCTTACACATATTTGAAAATTTTAACAATTTATAAAGCGATTAGTATTTACTAAATGTTGATAAATTATAATATATCACGTTTTTTTATTATTTATTAATCAGCACTGATTAAAATTATAATTCATGATACTACTAAATTTAACAGGCAGGTAATATATGAGGTAGGTAATGGAAGACGGCCCAGCTGATCCTCATTGGAAAGAAAAAGGATGGGGATCCGAACTCGCCATATTAAATTACCTTATTTAAACTAATAACGTATTCAAATATATTATATTGAATTATACGTTCGGGCCGCCAAGTATTTTCATCGTTATTTTGTAAGATTAAAGATATTTTATAAAATTTTAAGTAATTGTTAGGTTAAAATGATTTGCATATTATTCAATAGAGATGCCAGATAAGTTATAAATATTTACATATTTTATGCTAATCCAAAGATTAATTGGGGACGTATGATACTGTATGTGGCGCACTATATTCGCGAAAGTAGACGAACTTTAATAAGAATACCTATACAGAACCAATAATCTTATTTGTATAGCTTTGCTGGAATTTCTTAAATGTTCTCCATATGACGAAATAAAAGAGTGGAACCGATTGGTCAGCAATAAGAACTCTGCTGGTACTAATGGGAGCCGAAAGTTCGGATTCCATTTAGTAATAAGTAATAATTAATAAAATGAATTTAAATAAACAATTAATACTTATGTAAAATTATTAAAACAAAAAGAATACTTGACAGTTTATAAGGTGAGTTCTACTTTTTTTAGCCTAAGTTCGTCAAAAGAAATGTATATAAAATGTACAAATGAATCATGTAATGAATGGATACATTTAATTCAACAATTATGAATTTTAGTACAAGATTTTATTGGAATAAAATATATGACGCCAAGGAATAGTACATTTAATTGAAAATACAAGTATAATAATGAGTAGTGCACAAGCCTAATATGAAAATTATATTTAATTAATTAATGGAAAGTTTTTTAATTTATCAATCTCAAATGTTTTATTTTACAGTAATTTGGTAGAATAAATATAAAATTGTGTTGAGGGAGAAATAATCATACTTGCCAAGATTTTACCTATTTAAAGGTTTTTTTTAGAGTATTTTATACGTAAATTTTGTACTGTTAGATTTAGAAAATCGTAAAATTGCATAATATATATATTATATTAACATCAAACTCATCTTAATTCACGTAAAACATATCTCAGTCCAAGTAGAAATTCATTTGATAACAGAACTTTATTACAGTGAGTTACTACTGCCTCTCCTCCTAGTTCCGAAATACATACCCTACTGAAAATACCCATGTGGTCCCCCACATGGTATCCCACGTGGGATCCCACGTGGAATCCCAAGTGGGGTTCGCATGGGATCCCAGGTGAGAAATTGATATGGGTTCCTATATGGGATCCCACATGGGATCCCACATGTGGCCTATATGTATCCTCCAGATTAATTCACATTTTTGTTATAAAAGTTAATTAGATTTAATTATTAGAATAATACACTAATTAATGTAAAAAAAAAATGGACCATACCAGGATTTGAACCTGCTACCTTCAGATTACCAGACTCTTACTTTACCATTTTTTGATTTTTTGATTTTTGTCGCCAAAAACTTCGGACACGAAAGCCACTGTATATTACGAACGCAACTTTCGGCAACAAAATTTTCTGCGACTTATGGATGGAATTTCAGGAAACTTGAACCACGTGATGTTTAAATCACTATACCGTGATGGTGACAAACAGTTTTCTCTGAAAATTAATCTCTATCTATACTTATTTCGTTAAATGCTAGAGTCGGTAATGTAGGAATCTTTCCGACGATAGCACATGACCTTAAAATAATTTTAAAAAATAAGAGAATTACTAAAGAGTATTTTTGTAATAATATTAACATAAGAATTCTATTGTATCTGATTTCTATAAAAAACTATACATAGATCCAGCTTTCACCAATATATTTTATAAATAATATTCAGGACCTGTTTTTATTCTTAACATAGTTTCTACTTAGAATATATATACTACTACTTACAGAACTATTTTCTATGTACAACTATTTATACAGAGTTCATATATATCAGAATTATCTGCAGTCAGAAGCTACTGTGGTCAGAAGCTACTGTGGTCGAATGGTAAAATAAGAGTCTGGTAATCTGTAGGTAGCAGGTTCAAATCCTGGTATGGTCCATTTTTTTTTGTTACATTAATTAGTGTATTATTCTAATAATTAAATCTAATTAACTTTTATAACAAAAATGTGAATTAATCTGGAGGATACATATAGGCCACATGTGGGATCCCATGTGGGATCCCATATAGGAACCCATATCAATTTTTCACCTGGGATCCCATGCGAACCCCACTTGGGATTCCATGTGGGATTCCACGTGGGATACCATGTGGGGGACCACATGGGTATTTTCAGTAGGGTGGACTTTAGACTGTGATCTCTTTTAAATTCGATTTCAACATCAAAACTATAATAGTTATAATAGTTAAAATCCCTGTTGAATAAATCCAGCTGGATTAAATTAAATTGTAATATTTTTTGTATTTTAATTGAATTTAAAAAAAGTTAAAAAATTGAACATGAAAGCTTAATTTTCCAGTTTGTGTATTACCATCCGCATGGTAACTCCAAATATAGACACCAATCTACGTAAATTTCAATTTTTAGTAATTAGTTGTAAAAATCCTGGACCTGGATATCCACCTGGATTCCAGTGGAATCTACCTACAATCTACCTGGAGTTTCACCTGGAATTCCAGCTGAAAATCCAAGTGGATCTTTTGAACAGGGATATTACAAAGTAAACTACTATTAGGTATAAGCTAGGATAAATACTATTCTCTTCATTTTCTATATAAACTAATTAAAGCACTACAATATCAGATTCTGTTGCCTACTTTACACTTATACCGGGTGCTACATAATTTTGTGCATATTTGTTAATTTTCTGTTTAAAGTATTAACAAAAATTTAAATATTAATTCACAAACTATCACGAGGAGTTCAATATGCAAATACATTTTTCTTTCAATAGGTTTGAAAACTAATTGTTTACATAACTAATTCCGTTTGCCACACGAATACCAATAAGTTATTTTATTAAACTTTATTATTTTCAAGTTAATAATGATTTTACATTAAATATATTAAAAATAAAATAGTTCTGTTTTATAAATTAAACATCTTTTTATTATTTCGACGACTTTGACTCCAGTCTCCATGGAGCAGTCAAATAGTTGACATGTAAGGCCAATTGAAACTGCTGCCGCTGAGAAGCATATCCCTAATAAGCGTTTCAATAGGTGTTTTCCCAACTAAGCGTACGAAGAATAGCTGCTCTATGACTTGTGATGAAACTGTTCTTAAAGATGGTAGTCTAAGTAGTAATTTTCCAAATCTAGTTGGTTGATTTGAATATTGTGTTCGACAATATTCTTCCAATGCACATTGAGATTTTTCTTGAAGAGATTCTATATGCGTTACATCAGATAAACCGCAAGCATCTAAAAGAAAAAACTATGTCAAATAAGATAAATATATATAAATATATCTAATGCAAGTTTCTGGGACGTTTTTAATAATACATGGCAAGTTTCTGGGATATCCCAGAAAACTTCGGAGTGTAATGCAAGTTTCTGGGACGACTTTGTTCGGTAAAATTACTATTTTAGTAATGTTTTCGTGTTTTAATACGCAATAGTGAGCAGAAACAGAAGCGGGCGCCGCAGGCGAACATCATTGTGGTCGGGGATTGTGGAGTTTTAGATTATTATACAATTGATAAAAATTTATACATCCCAGAAACCAACAAAATCCCAGAAACTTGCGTTGTATAAATATATGATATATATA
>UELU01098922.1:0-11763 GCA_900490025.1 Megastigmus dorsalis
CAAATATCTATCTATCTATCTCTCTATCTCCCGAATTGGCGGTTCGTCTGATTGCTGCTTGCCAAAATTGTGGCAAAATCAACGACGCTCCTACAACGAGAAGGACGTAGGTGTGACATTCTCACCGTTGGATGCTCGGCTGCTCGTGGTATTGGAGGAGGACTGTTTTTTGGCCGTGAAAGTGAGTACTCCACAAAAGTAAAAAAGTACAAAAGTGAGTGAAAGTTTTTCTCAGCCCCCTCAATTTTCGAGGTTAGAGCTCGAGCTCACAAAACGCCTGCTTCTTTTGCTGAAAACTGACAGCCCTGCCCAAAATTTTCCTACTTAGCGCCTGCGCAGTTTTCGCACAGGTTACATTCGTCCTAGCTTTGTTCGCCCTCTCTGAAAACTTTTTACATGACCAACTTTCCTGTGTTCATGATTTCTCATTGCTCATGTCAGATGGCACCAAGCATATCCTGTTGCGAGGGCCACGCTAGGTGGCGACGGCCAATTCCATGACACGCGTGAGACGGGGCACGAAACGGGTTACATTGATGACCGCTCTCTCATGTACCACCGTGCCGAG
This sequence comes from Megastigmus dorsalis, assembly GCA_900490025.1. Taxonomy (NCBI): domain Eukaryota; kingdom Metazoa; phylum Arthropoda; class Insecta; order Hymenoptera; family Megastigmidae; genus Megastigmus; species Megastigmus dorsalis. The sequence continues at coordinate 569 of UELU01098922.1, forward strand.
AAAAATCTACAGCTTTTGTATTTTTATACTACATCAGCGTTGCATGTGCTTAGCACGAACAAGCATTCCTACAAAGGCTGTAATAAACTGCACTCGGACTGCTGTTCGTCAGATATACTGGTGTCGTCGAGAGGTGTGCATTGCTGTGCCCCGAGTTCTGCAAGAACTGCACCCCTCAACCAATCGCGATTACTCCCTCTCTCAGTGCTCCCCCGCGACTTTGTCTCTCTCTCATCTGACGTAGTTCAAGAGGCCACATTTACGGCTGCCAGTGGCTCGGTAAAGAGGCTTGGTTCGCCCATCTCTCCGTTAGTCTTCCTCTCTCTGTTTCTGGTGAGTACAGACGATAGACGCTTTTCTTTGAGCTCCGCACTTGCACGCTGTTTTCACCTTGCTCACATTGCTTTTTGAGTTGAGACTTTTTACAGACGGGGTGGGCTCCTGCTGGCTCTCGCTTATTGAGTATACAAGGCACTACTTATCATTATTGAGCCAAGTAGACCATTTTTCCGTCTTGTCAAAGTTCCATCTGTTGATATTGCTCTTCACATCCATCTTGCTTCATACCAAGCTGACAATTGTGACCGTAAGAGTGACCGTCATCTAAGCCTACTTTTCAATGCTGAACACGCCTGCTGCATGCTCACACCGCGGATACACAAGGTTTCTTCAGCTGAATGAGTGACTCTGCGACCTGTCAAGTGTGTATCTGTGAGATGTCACCTGAATGTAAGCTGATCAACTGTTAAGGTGACTTGCGAATTTGTGAGGTGCTGAGGCCACTTGTGATAAGCTTCTGTGTGCAAGTTACGTATATGGTACATTAGTTTGATGAAGCAGTTACTGTGTGATGCGCTTTCTCTGCTTAGTTTTGTAAAACATAAGTTTAATGTTTGAAACTACATAGTGCTTATTGAGTATCCTACTGGTTTTTCCATGCTCTGTATTATTGTTCTCGATCTTTCGCTCGCGCAGTAAAATTTAAACGTTACTTGCTCGGTAATTGCACTATACCCTTCATTCTGTCTGTTGATTTGAAAATTTTTGTCCGTGCTTTTAAGGAACCCTTTTAAACAAAATCTGCAGTGAATTCTTACATGGTCTGCGATTAATGTAAAATTTTTTTGAATGTCTGACCGATCTTAAGTGATACTACTGTGTAAACGGGTGTAAAAGGCCTCTGCTTTACCGATGTCTGACTGCGTTAACATCATACTACTGATTTTAAAATTAGTGTGTTTTCACCATATATAAATTGTTTTTGGTGTATTGGCGACCTATTTTAAAGTATTACTAGCGTTCCTTAAATATTTAAGCGTTTTATTTATATTTTTATTTTTAATTATAACTTGCTTAGTCGCTAATTAATTTAATTTCGCTTGGTGAGAAAAAGTCATAGCTGAGTACAGCGTAATTATTTTATTTTTGTATGTAGATGGGTGAGAATGTGGCACTTTAATTTTTAATTTTTAGTTTACCTGCGCTATTGTTCTTTATCGTAGTCACTCTTACATGTTGTATATATTTACTGTGAATGAGTGTGTACTGATTGTGTTATTGAGCTTATCAGCTACTGTATCGTATCATAGTCGAAAGCGCCTCTCGGGCTCTCTCCACCTTCGCCATCTTTAAAAGAACCATCCAAGGTCAACTGTCTTGTTCAGCACAACCAATCTCCAACTCCTTTACTTATGGAAAAACAAATGCCATCGTGGTTTGCAGCCTGGGGAGCTGCGAAGTTTGACCCCTTTGTCAACTCTGCTGCGGCAAAACTTGATGAGTTGGCAGCACGGTTGAATGGTTTGGAGGCATCGCAAAATGCTGTGAGGGTTGGGTTGAATTAGCAGATACACGAGCTACGGTCATGAATCTTGTTAACACCAGCCTGCTGACTGATTCGTGTGAGATTCGCATTTCTGGGATTCCAAAGAGCTATTCGCCGACTCCTTCAGAAGCTGTTGAGAAAATTTTCGCTGTAACTAATAACAGGGGCAATTTGAATTTTATTTCGGCTGCCCGCGTGATGCCACCCTCATTGCGTCCTTCTGAGGGCAGTGGTATGGATGCTAGCTCTATTGTGATTATGGCTAAGGCAATTTCGCCAGTCAATTTTTGAAGAAGGAGGAGGTAGACAAATAATAATGTCAGCTATTTGGCCTCGTCCAATGTATGAGTTGCTTCGTAAAGCAACACAGAAATCTAAAACTCTCAATTACTTGCGTCCTGTGGTTCGTAATCTAATTGTTTGTTTGCGTCCTGATCCTTCATCCCCACTTATATCTGTACATTCTGAGAATAATCTCATGAACCTTTCAGCTCGTTCTCCCCGTGATTGAGGAATAGCCGCCCAGCCGAGAAATTTTAAGTCGAGAGGTTTCTTTTCAATGTGTCATCGTGATATTAATCATATTTCTGCGCACTTTAACGATCTTGAGTTTTTTGCGGATAAACCCATGTATGATGTCATCGCTCTTACCGAAACTTTTCTCTCACCTGATATATAGAAAGCGCCCTTTACGCTTGCAGGTTATAACCTACTGCGCCAGGATCGGATTGGTAAGCAGGGTGGTGGCATTGCGCTTTATGTTCATGAGTGTTACAAATCTAAATTGCTCTGCAGTTTTAATTATCAATTTGATAATAGTCCGGAGTGTGTAATGGTTGAAGTAAAACATGAGTCTATTAACATTTTAATCGTTGTTGTGTATCGTCACCCTTATGGTAATTAGCCTACTGCTTTATTTCACACCATTTGTAACTTACTACCGCAGTACTCTGATCTTATAATCACGGGCGATTTTAACTTTCCAATGCACATGAAACATCTTGACTCCGACTTTTTTTCGAATCTTCTTCTTGAGCACAATCTTGAACTTGTTTCATCTGAGCCAACTCATCATGTCTTTCATAGAGACGGGCCGCATAGTGATACCTGGCTTGATCTATTTGTCGTACCATCAACCAAACTAGTCCGTGCACATACAAAAATCGATGTACCTTTTGCAGCTGGACATGACTTAATTTCACTTGAATGTGATCTTCCGTCCCTTGTCTTCAAACCGAAGTCTATTTCCTATCGAAACATTAAAGATATGGATGTAGTTGCTTTTCATGAGGACCTTCAACTCAGATTGAGCTCAAATTTTCCGGCTGGGCCTGGTGAATCACACTCTAGCTCGGAGACTCCGACAGTCTCTACTGTGACATGTGCACTGACAAATAGCCTGCTTGAAATTGTTGACAAGCATGCACCCTCTCGCGTTGTTACCATGCGCTCCAATCAAAAACCGTCTAATGACAATCGTCAGCTCATTGCAACAAAAAACGCGGCCTATCGTAGAGTTCGGGCTACGGGGAGAGCGACAGACAGATTGCTTTTTATTAAATTACGCATTCGGGTCAGTAATAGTATAGACGCAACGAAGAACCGCTATATTTCCTCGCTAGTAGACTCCTCTGCTGACTCGAAAGCCCTGTGGACCCAGCTTAGAAGTATTGTTGTAACAGCACCCAAGGCGCCATCACCAATCAGCTATTTTTCACCAGATGTTTTAAATGCACACCTTGCTTCTGTTTCGCGTAATTCATCACCACTTCAACCATATAATGTTGTCAATATTGTGAACCGTCCTTTGCTTGGTACAATCTCAGGTTTATTTGAATTTCTACCCATCTCTGGATCGGAAATAGATCGTGCTCTCAGTACCAAAAATTATACTGGTGTCGACCTCTTATCCACGCACATGCTCAAAACATCTTACCTAGTGCTTCGGTCTTATTTGATTGAGCTTTTTAATGAATCGATATAGCAAGGCGTTTTTCCAGACATCTGGAAAATTGCTTCCATTGTTCCCCTTTCTAAGATGCAGCCACTCAGCTCAGCCTCTGACACACGCCCAATAGCCATTTTTTCTGAGATTTCCAAGCTTCTTAAACGTGTGATTCATGACCAATTATTAAATTATTTAATAAACTATAAGCTGCTTGATGAGAGACAGTCTGGTTTTAGACCACGACATTCAACCCAGGCTGCTTTACTGGGATTTACGGAGGACGTTCGTTGTGCAGTTAATAAGCGCATGGTTACTGCATTGATTCAATTGGATTTCTCATAGGTTTGACACAGTCTCTCACAAATCGCTTCTGAGCAAACTTCGTGAGCTTAATTGTTCGGCTACAGTCATTAAGTGGTTCGCGAGCTATCTGTCGGGTCGCTCTCAGGCAGTTAGACGTGAGAGTGGATCATTATCTGATCCTATTGATATCTTCACAGGGGTACCGCAGGATTCGTTTGTCATGCACTCTCACGTAACCTCAAACAACGTCTTGTTGAGACGGTGATTTTCCCTCACTTTGACTATGCCTGGGCCGTCTATAATGATCTAACGCAAGAAAAGAACCTCAAGCTGCATCGTCTGCTTAACACATGTGGGCGATTTGTTCATGGTTTCATTCCATGGCAAGCCCCCATTGGGGTGGCTCGTGGTGGATAATAGATGTCTGCTATTGCTGGCTGCGCTGACTTTCGCAGTTTTGTCGTCGGGTGAACCTGCCCATTTGCGGAATCTTTTTACGCTGCGTGTAGATCTTTCTGATCGCCCAATCTCACCTCGCTTTATTCCTGAACTATTGGGATACTCTGTGCCACGTACTAGAATGCTTGAGGAATCGTTTACCATCACAGCGTCTAAATTTATTAACTCCCTCAAAGAGCACGAAATAACGTTTGATCTCAAGTATCTCCAGCGATTCAAACTCTTGGTGCGTACTAAGCTGGTGGTCAGTGAAGTCTCGTAGTGGCGTCAGAGAGTTGCGCAGGATGCGAGATTAAGACTGAATCCACTTCCACGCGATAATGCTTTGCGTGAAGTGTTACATAGATGTACATAAATTCCTAGTTTATATTTTTAATCATATTTTATTGTAAATATCGTTAACTATTTTATACCCGCGCTTATCTTGTTTTCTATGAGAGCTATATTTACTTATTTGTTTATACTTAATTATCTTGTTCTTCAGTGCGAAATACATTTTTACAAATGTATAAAAATTATTAATTGTTAATTAATTTTATTGTAAATATCGTTAACTATGTAGCCTCAATAAATTATTTTCGATCAATCAATCAATCTGTTTTGCAGGCTACCAAACAACTGCGTACGCCTTCGGCCTCGAGCGAGTCGATCGGCGAAATCGAGCTTATTACCGAATCTTCAACCGTACCTTGGTCCAGCATCGGTGAATAGCCGCCGGAGTGGTTTAGAAAGTGGGCATCCGAGCTAACCACATCTCTCAGCTCTTCTCTCACTAGTACCATCACTGCTAGTATACAGCGAGAGATGTCCGAATTGAGAACACAACTGCGCAACGACATAAACGAGACTCGTGCGGAGGTTGCTACGCTTGCGTCGCGAGTGCAAGCTCTCGAAAGCGCGGAGGCATCGCGTGCTGCCAATGGTCCTCGTTGCAACGTGTAATTTTCAACGTGTCACTTAGATCAGCCACATACCCGACGCTTTGGAAAAGGGCCTTTTTGTCGCCCTATGCGAAGAAGGCAGTGATGACCTCGATGTCGGACACGCGTCCTATAACCCTGCTAATCGAACTATCATAGGCCCTTGAACGCGTCGCTCACCAGCAGCTCTCTCGTCATCTTGAGATGTCCGGTCTCCTTGACTCTAGGCAGGCGGGTTTTCGTTGCGGCCATAGCATCCAAACGGCTCTTCTGGGGGTCCTTGATGACGTCATGAGGGCGATAGACGAACGCAAAATATCTGCGCTCGTCCTATTCGACTTTTCCAAGGCATTCGACATGGTCCCCCATGGTCTCCTCCTTCAGAAGCTGAGGCGTATGATGTGTTCAGACGCAGCCCTCGCCTGGTTCTATGTTTACTTGCATGATCGGCTTTAGGCTGTGGTAGACGCAGGTGGCTCAACATCTGAATGGCGAAGGGTCATGGCGGAAGTTTCGCAAGGAAGTGTCCTCGGCTACTCTTTATCGTGTACATCAATGACTTGCCATCAGTGTTGAGCATGTCTCGTCACATGATCTTCGCGGACAACACCCAGATTTACCACTCTTTTCCACCGGCTAGACTGGACGAGGGTATCGCGGAAATAACTCGTGACGCCGAGGCCGTTGCTGCGTGGGCGGCTAAAAACGGCCTTCCTCTGAACCTCGAGAAATCCAAAGTCATGCTCTTAGGGAGCGAAACCTTCATCTCTCGCATTGACCTTGAGAGCATCCCTAAGGTCTCCATTCTCGGGGTTCCTATCCAATACGCTACCCAAATAAAGAGTCTTTGTGTCCTTATTACCCCCACTCTCAGCTGGGCTCCCCAACAATCTCGTAAGTCGTGTCCATGGCACACTGCGCTCCCTAAGGCATTACCGCCACTCACTTCCATTCTCTTTAAAAAAAGGTCTAGTTGAGAACTTGGTCTTCCCCCACTTCGATTTTGCTTGTGCTGTCTATCATGATCTAGACAAAACGCGCAGCACCAAGATCTAGCGAGCACTTAATGCGAGAGTGCGCTTCGTGTGTGGTAATATCCCTCCTTTCGGGCATGTCACCCCACACCGCATTAGCATGGACTGGCTCTCTGGATTTAACATCATGGGCTTACTGGAGTTTAACATCATGGCACATCGCAATCCAGTATACCTTGCCGTCAACTTCCAGCGTATGAAAGTAGACGTGTTTTCTCGCTCCTCCAGTCGGCTCCCACCAAGAACTTTATTCTTCGCAGCATCCAGAACCGAGGCATGGCTTAGATCATTCACCATCACGGCCTCTAGCATCATTAACGATCACCCACTGCCGTCCTTCTGTCCGGAGAACTCTTCTAGATATAAGGCCGACCTCCTGGATGAGCTGCTGCGTAGAGACAGGGCCGACTAGAGACACAAGGTCGATACGGAGGGATTGAGAGACTTGGACTGAATTTGAGAGGACATCGTGAGGACTTCAGACATTTTCACAATCGCAATAATTATCACTCAAGAGCGCAAATACGCATAAAAATCAAATTATTTAAATTCAATCAGCCAAGTCAAATTCCTTATTCTTTTTTTTTCACACGCATTACATGTTTTATTTTTTATCATGTCACATCAAACTAAAGGCTTTATTTTATACTTTATATATTTTTATTGTTAATTATTTTTAGAGAGCTCCAATTTTATTACCATCTTTATTTTCTACTTTTTTGACTTACAGTATTGTTATTATTATTGTTTTGTACCATATTGTTGGTCAAGTCGAATTTTTGAAGGTCAGATTTGAAGTTCAAGTCGAATTTTTTCAATGGAATCTCGCTTCTTTATTACAGAAATTGAAAGCGGGAAAATTTTTCTATTCAACGGTGTAAATAACATAGGGCTAAATAAGCTAAAATTGGTGTAAAACTACCATAAGCTTTTCTATCGAAGTTTCTAGAAATAAAATGGTGCATTTGACGTCAACCATGTATTTGACCTTCAAAGATTTGGCCATAGATTTGGTTTTCGATCCGTTTGAAACCGACATATTCAATTTTACAGTGCAGCCAGTGAAGGCAAGACACGCTGGTGTCCAGCCAGTGAAGGCAAGACACACTGGTGTCCGACTGGTGAAGTCCAACTTCGTGACTTCTAAAAGTTAACGTTCATGTTCGAAATGTCCTCCATTATTTAGTTGACAATACCCATAAGATTATAAAATGCTGAAACTGCCTTTTGGATCATATCATTTGGGATCGCCTGAATTACTTCAATAATACGTTGAGCCAACTCTTTCAAATTCGCAGGTTTTGTAGCATAAACTTTGCTTCTAACCTTACCCCATAAAAAGTAATCTAATGGCGTCATGTCAGGTGAATGAGGTGGCCAGTCAATGATTCCTCTGCGGCCTATCACTCGTCCTGGAAATGTTTCATTTAAATAATTACGTTCATTTCTAGCGTAATGCGGGGGTGCTCCATTTTGTTGAAAGTAAGTAATGTTAAATTTGTCACCGACAATATCATTTATCGCAGGCACGATTTGATTCCTCAAAATATCTTCATACTTTTCTCCGTTTAAATTGCCTTCTATGAAAAATGGCCCTACTATTCTATCATTTATTATGCCTGCCCAAACGTTGAGTTTCTGTGGATGTTGTGTATGTGATTCCAAAAACCAGTCAGGATTCTCCGATGCCCAGAACGGACATTTGTGTCGATTAACGTTACCATTCAACTGGAAGGTAGCTTCATCATAAAAAACTATTTCGTTTAAAAAATTTGGTCTAGCATCAATACGGTTCATCATTAATTCGGCAAATTCCAGTCTTCGATCGAAATCATCCTCGTTCAACTCCTCTACCAATTTCACTTTATATGGTTGAAACTTCTCGAGTTTCATTATTCTGTGAACAGAAGTTTTACAAACACCAGTTTCAGCAGATACTTGTCTTACGGAACTTCCAGGATTTTCAGCGAAAGATAATGCCACATTCAAAGAGGTTTCATGATCAGTCACTGTCTTCGGTCTTCCAATTTTGGATCGATCTTTAACGCTACCAGTTTGCTCAAAACGAGAAACAGTTTTTCCCACTGTTTTTTTCGAAATTCTTGGTTGCAACGCTAGCCGGAATTCTGCGTTAAACAGATCCATATTACCCCATCCTCGCATCATGAGGATGCTTATTCGTTCACGTTCTGTGAGACGATTTATTTTCAAATACAGAAAACGAAACTAAGAATAAACGAAAAGAAACAGTGCGTTGATAGAACTAATTCAGAATGAAAACAACAAAGCACATCAAAATCGATAATTATCTTATGAATGTATACCTGAATATTCACAAAAATTGACCTCTTTGTCCCGTGATTAGTTCAGGTGTGCATATGGGAGGGTTTTTCTCTTAAAAATTGTGAATTCGGCCAAAAACCTTCCTGAGTGCGAATCTGAGATCAGATTTGTAAAATTTGTAAATGACCTTTGGACAAGTTTTCTGGAATGAAGAAGTATGGCTCTCGTTCAAAAAAACTCGACTTGACCTTCAAATGACCCAAGGTCAAATTCAAGGTCACCATCGGATGCGCCGTTTGATTTGCGGAAACTTTTGTACTTAAAGTTTATTTCTAGCGCCACTAGTTTCCAAGATTTTCACATGTGTCCATACATTTGGGACACCCTCTATAATATATATTTTATTTTAAAATTTGGTTAATATATGCTATTAAATATTTATGTTTATTTACAGAACACTATTAATTCATCTAATTTGAAGTAAATTATAAGAAATTGATTTTTGACAGTTTAATAATTTTTATAAAAACATTATAACTGAAATTTCATTCGAATTGATTATTCAATTATTTTCAAAGTATAACTCGTTAAAAGGATAGTTAAAGTCAGTTTTAATTAATTACACATTTAATTAAGTCATTGTATAAAATTTGTTCCAATTGTACATTAAACGACAACCCCACAATCCCCAATCTTAAACGTTGTTCGCCTGTGGCGCTCGCTTCTGTTACCATAGATGCTCGAAAATACGTCCACTATCGTCCGTAGTTGCGGCCTCTCTCTCGAGCTTTTCGGGGCTGGCGCAATCCTGCCGATAGCGCTATATCTCTCTCTTGCTTGCTCTCATGGTTAAGCATGGGAGTACCACAGCAGGTGCTTCCCTCCCTCGCGCGCGGTAGCTAATCTTATTAGCCGCGGTCGTCTAGTTGTTGCTCGCGAGGGCACGAATTATTACGCGTCACAATGTTTGCAGAAATACCCTTCCAATTATGAATTATACCTATATTTTATGGTATATATTCTAGTGATATTCTGTGTGTATTATTAATCTAAAATTTTTTTTAATATGTCAAGAAATTTTTGAAGTAAGTCTTAATTATGTTTCTAATATTTGTATAAATAGTGTACATTTATATATCAGTCAATATATAGCAAATTATTTGTATCGCAAACGGTTTACGTTTGATATTCGAATGTCAAACTATTAACACAATCCACGCTCCCTTCTGTATGTAATTATAATAATGGTGTATTGATTATTTATAGTGTTTTTATTTTTTATGGTGTTTACATTTTTATCATGTTTTTATTTTACAATATTCTATTTAAAATTATTCCTTTTGTAAGATGTCATGGCAACAGTTACAAATATTTATATTATTGCTCTTATTTAATTTACAGGGTTATCAATTACTAATGATTTTACAGCACATCTAAAAAAAAACCATAATATTATATTTTACAAAAAACCTTCATACATGTAAAAAAACATTACTATTAACTAATTAAAACTAATTTATACTTTTACACTGTGTATGTGTACATGTATAGGTATTTATATATAGAAATATTTTCGTACGTGCGTATAATTAAATGTGTTAGTAATAAAATTTCTGTATATGAACTAACCCTAAAACCTACCTTTAAAAAGGTTTAATCTTGGCAAGTATGAACATATTCTTCCACACGCTTCTGTTGATTTGCATAAAATGTCATAACGCAATTTTTAATTGTTTTTTAAACTCATTTGATAAATTAGTGCATATACATTTTACCACTTTTTTATTTATTCAGACAAATTTCCCAATTTCTACACGGAGAGAAAAATCATGCGATTATCGCACGGCCAGTTGTTGCTATCGTAGCATATGAATTTCTTGTACTATGCTAGTGTGCAAGGCGTACCAACACCGTATAAAATTTTACAGATCTCGCATGGAAGTACGTAGTACTATAAACGTAACAACTGCGTGCTCTGACAGTACTATCCTCTATCAATCTAGTACTATCTACGGTACGAGTATAGTACTGGACGCCGGTGTACCGTGTTACCTCGGAATACATACCATCACGGTATGGGTCCCGAGCAAATTCGTATATAGGCCACGCCCCCTTCACAACAAAAGACGATCAGCGCACGTACTATACGTGTTATACACACGAGCGGGCCGTCAGTTTTCTTTTATTATTATTTATTTATTGGCTTAGTTGAATTTCGCTGTATACCAGTAAGGCATAATTGTGTAATGCATTAAATTATATAAATTCGCAAACTTATATATACATATTTATAAACTAATTATACATCGTTGAGGTCGAAAAGCGGATATAAGTTTTAGTCTATACCTTCCGTATTTACGTTTGGTCGTGTGGACTAAGACGTTGTTCTTACGACTGTAACTTTTTGCGGGGTTCCGGTTCGA